>JAPDSC010143273.1:0-14294 GCA_026290005.1 Latrodectus geometricus
ATTTATTTACTGTTGTAATACATTAATTTTTAAAATTTATGAAATTACATAATTTAAAATTCAAGTTATAAACAATTATAAGATTTGATTTTTTTTTACAATAATTTTCCTTAAGAAGTATCAATATAATTAATATAAAAAGTAATGTTTTCATTATATATAATAATCTAAGCAAATAACTTCTTAATTATATTTTTTAAAGGTAATTAAACTACTTGTTTACTATATTTTTCAACATAAATTTAAACAAAGCATGTGTTTAAATTTATGTTGAAAAATATATTTTTAAAAAAATATATATATTCTTATTGTTGTATGATATTTAAATTTAAATATCATACAACACATTAAAACTTATTCATAAAACGCATTTCACAAAACAAAACAAAGCATATGTTTTGTGAAATGCGTTTTATGAGTTAGTTTTAATGTGTTGTATGATATTTAAATTTAATTAAAACGTGATTTGAATCAACAATAAATAAAAAATTAGTATTAAGAAATTACCATGTATTCTAAAGCACAGCAAATAATAATTTTTGGGAAAAAATTTAAGCACATATTTTGGATATTCGTGAGACATTTTCAAATGATAAATATGTGTTACAATACATGTATGTTAAATTAATAAATTTTTAATTTCACTAATTATTAATAAAAATTTTGATAATCCTATGTCTTATACAACATTCTAACCATACATTGAATTAAACTTTTATGAAGTATTTTTATTTATTTTCAAATAGATAACAAAAATAAATTATTTTCTTATTAACTTTATAGAAACTTATAATCTTATGAAACATTACAAAGTTTATAGAATTACTGGTCGCAACGGTTTGTAAAATTTTATGTCGAAAACGCATTAAATAACTTTCTTAACTTAAACGAAGAAAAACTTAAATGAAGAAAAAACTTAAATGAAGAAAAAATTTAGATATTCATACTATTTGGCATTCTTTGAAGTAAATCAGAAAATGTTTGAAATTTTCATATTTCAATACAGGCTTTTTTGTTCTATTAATATTCATTTCTTTAAATCCATTTCATCGGAGGTTAAAAATAATGGTGTAGATATATTCATGCTCAGCGATTCAAAATTTAAGACGAAAGGAAAATTATAGCTTAATATTTTCAATTTGAGTTTCTGAAATCATAATGTGTTCCTATGAGAAGTATTAAAAATGCCATGTAAGTAACATTACTGTGCATTAGCTGCATTTTAAAATTTAATCTCAACTTGTTTTTTTTTACACTCTATATAAATAACATATTTATTGTTTATTATTTATAAAATTAAAGCTTATTATCCTTACAAATATATTTACTAATTACAAATTTACAAGATTTTTAAAAATAAAACTTTTATTTTTAAAACTCTTGTAAATTTGTATTAAAAATAAAAGTTTTAAAAGTATTGTTATATACATAAAAAAAATGATAAATTCAATAAGTGACAATTTTGATTTTACATGGTTGATAAATTCAATATCAACGAATTTCTGATCAAATTTTCTTATCAACTTAAATAATTAGAGACATATAAGGCAGAAAAAAATAGAACCTAGAAGGAGGAAATGTTGATTGTTTTGAAAGCTTTGATTCTTTAGAAACATGACATTCATAGTTTCTATGAAAATTATAATGTTTGGTTAAGTTTTTGTCGCACAAAGTCCTTTTTTAGCATACAAATTCTAATTAAGCAGGGACTTAGAGTTTAAATTGGATTCTTAACCCCTACATGCATCCATGTCAAATATAGGATCTGAACACATGAACTACTGAAACGATCAAAACGAGAGTTATAAAATTTTCATATTCCTATAGCTTGGTAAAATATACTTAGATAATGTCAATTAATATTAGAAGCACATGTTCACACACATTATCTTTTCTACAAATTAATTAATCTTTCAAAAACATAGTTTCTCTAAAAACAAAATTTTTTAGAACAGAAAGCACATAATGTTTCGCAAAACATTTATATGTCTGGAAATTAATGTTAGTTCAATAATATGAAATATATTAACTTTAATATGAAATATATAAACTTGATATTTTATATCTGTAATAGTAAACTAAACATAATACTATTGCTAGAAAATTATAGAAGTAACAAATCAAATTTGAAATTTATAATATTATTAGCATGAAATTTTATTTTCCAGAATTTTCAAAACTCATAACTTTCTCAAAATTTATAATAATCAAAATTTATATAATTTTGATATTTGTAAAATCTCTATAATTTTGTATAACAATTTTCTATAATAATATATAATTCTTTATAAAATTCTATAATATTTAACCTGATGTTTTCCAATAAGTAGTTATCTTGAAAGTAAGAAGAGTTAATCTTGAAATTTTTTATAAAAATTATATACCTAAGCTCATTGCTTATAGATAGCATAGATAAAAACAAAAACACGTATTTCTATTAATACAAATTAGAGTATTCATAAATTTATATTACTAATTTAAAAAATGTCTCTTAAGACTTTATGATATGTCATTCTTTAATTAGAAATACTGAAAGTTTGTTAACATATTCATTTAAGAAATGAAAATATGTTTATAATAAGTTATGCATGGGACAAATTACTCCTTTTTTAATACTAAGCCTAAAAAATGTTTTTTATGATTTACATTATTCTAAATAAGAAAGCTTTTTTCGAATATATATTTCTACTCAGAAAATCTCAGAAATATAATATAATATTCAACGGGTATAGGAAAGACACAATTTTAGTTTTAATTATTCTGTTTTTTGCTCTGAAATTAAGAAAATTCAATAAAATACCTTCATAAAAAATTTTTATCAAGTATTTCCTAAAGCATTTGCATCAAATTCCTTTATTTAAAAAGAATTTTTTCATTGGTAATTGCAGCATTGGAATTATATTATGTAACATTTTAATAAATATTTTACTCAAGATTCTCCTTTTCTGCATTTATTATGAATTTCATCTTTATTCAATTTAACTCCATTTCCAGTAAAGATGCTAAAACTACATGCCAAGATCATTTTAATTTCATATAAACTAAGAAAAAATATTTTCAAGATTTTAAAACAGATTTATTTAACAATTCTTAAAATTTATTTTGATCATTTATATTAAATAACAGATATAATATGCAGTTATATATTAATTAAGGTGATCTTAACAAAACTAATTTTCGTTTTCAGTAGCAGTAAAACGTAATTTTTTTTACTGCTATTGTAATAAATCCTAAAACAAATCATTCTGTAATATAAAATTATTAATTAAGAGATTTCATTATAATTTTCAAATCATGATTTGTAATATGTTATGATTAAAACTATTCAGCATTAAATTTGTTTCATTCAATATCAATTATTAAATATATGAAGCAATGTATTTTTTAAGTATATTTTTTCTCCATTCTATTGGTTTCCATACAGTAATTAGAAAAATTAATAGAAAGGAAAATTGTTAATACATTAAAAATAGCAGCTATTATTTTCCTTTATTTTACGCAATTTCAAAATAATATTCTACGAAACACGAAAGCATTAAAAATGAAATTACTTAGGTAAACTTTTAGACATATTTAATGCAGCATTCTACCAGATTTGTTTAGTTTGAACACCTTTAATATAATTTCAAATGCAAAAAGACTTTTTTAGTGTAATTTTTTTTTAAGTTTTTTAGCCTCAAGATCTTTGGGTGAATCATTTGTAATATCCGCCTCAGAAACGTAAGCACGGATTCTTCAAAGATTATTTTCAATTTATTTTGCAAAATATTTTTCTTCAAATCATTTTATGTTGCTGGTTTGTAAGAATAAACTACTGTATCACGCAGAGCTTAGAAGAATATACGTGTTGAACTCATTAAAGATATCGGTCGCATTCTTTTTCAAGTGCCTACTTTAGAATATTTCAGTAACTAGAAATGTTTTTCGTAGAGACTTTAAAATAAATTTCTAACATTGTAAGTATAATCTTTCTCGAAAAACTCCAAGAATATTTGATATAATCGCATTTCATTTTAAGTTAAAAGAGTAAACAAATATTTTAGGTGCTTTTAAAGTAATTAGTATAAATCAAGTACTGAAAATGATATTTACTGAAGAACATTACTGCAAAATGTATTAGATTATTTTCCATTTTATTCGCTGTATAGTATTTTGCATATTATTTCATATATTTATTGTTTTATCATCTCTCTTTTACCCTCCAAATTCGCATTGATACCTCAATATAAATATTTATTATTTTCCATAGATTTTCATAGAACTAATTTCATTTATAGTTTTAATGTGGTTTTCTAAATAAAATTTAATAAAATGAAAATATCTAAAAAATTTAACAAAAATAAGCTCTTTAAATTTAAAATAAATATAAATCTTATAAAACTTAATTTTTTAAAAAAATTTCATAAAAATAGATAACATTA
Source organism: Latrodectus geometricus (assembly GCA_026290005.1). Classification (NCBI taxonomy): domain Eukaryota; kingdom Metazoa; phylum Arthropoda; class Arachnida; order Araneae; family Theridiidae; genus Latrodectus; species Latrodectus geometricus. The sequence continues at coordinate 4,422 of JAPDSC010143273.1, forward strand.
TTTTAATAATTATATTTTTCCAAAACTACCAATGTTTATGCAACCAGTAAATGAGAAAATAAGCTACGTTAAATGCAATTTGTTATAAGTTCGTAATAATAAATTAATTGCAAAATTCATATAAATTATAGAAAAATGCCTAATCTTAAGTTAGAACTACCCAAACAAACTAAATAAAATTATTAGACAGAAATAATATTAAAAATAATTTTAATCAAATACTCAAATTCTTTCAATGATTTATTGTGAAACATAGGATAATTGTGGTAGCATTAAATAAATTGTAGTTGTCTTACTAATAGCTTTATGTAGTTGCCATGTATTGAACTACTTTTGCACTGAATATTAGAAGTACTTTTCACTGTTTTAGTCTATTTTTATCACCAATATGATTACTTTTATATTCAAAATAGTGCTAAATCGCCAGCATTCAGCAATGAATGCAACCATATAATTGGCAAATATAATCCATGTTAAAATATTTGAAAAGTCAACTGGCCGAGGGAATTTAAGGATAATAAAAACATTTTCTTGCGAACCGCTTTTTTTTTTTTTTTTTTTTTTTTTTTTTTTTTTTTTTTTTGAAAATAAATATCAGAATGTCAAATTAATCAAATAAAAAAAAAATTCACATCAAGAGGGTTAATATAACTTTTTTAGAATTCCTTTTCTGTTGAATTTTTAGGAGCGTCAAGTTGGTCATATGTACAAACTGATTATTTTAATAGTCTATCTCAACGAATTAAATTTCATAAAAAATGCTCTATAATTCACTCTCATTTTCTCTTACGCTTGCAGTACGTTGATCAGTCACTACATTTTAAACCTGATGTGGGGTATTTTTGAACCATTATTGAAAAGCATTTTTCGATATATTTATTGCTTAATAACATTTGTCAAAATTTCCAAGCAATTTCTTTCTATCCAATAACGAAATCTCTTAGAAACTGTAACATATACTCTTAACAAACAATTACTTACTCTTAACAACACTGCTTACTAAGGAATTGATAATACCAATGATACCTAAGCATGACAACTAGTTATTTAATTGGTTCAAAATTTTAGTCATTCGCATATTATGTCAAAGTAGTTTTCGGAGAAAATTCAATTATGATTAATAAACTCTTTGTGTCTGTTTCCTGTTATCAGAGTGAATTTAATTATTTTCATTCATTAATTTATATGCATTACATGACAAGAAGAAGAAAAAATGCATATGTTTGTAGTAAGGAGGTGGACAAAATGTAATTGAGATTTTGAGAAAATGTAATGAATAAGTAATAATTTTATTTTTATGAAATTAATCGTTTGAAATGCAAAATCTTAATTTCTTGTAGATTGTAATGCATATAAATTAGTTAAATGTACTATAAATTGTCATAAACGGTATGGATTATCCTTATAAATAAAATAATAATAAGGTAATTTTTAAGGAAACGATCAAATAATATTTAAAAAAAATAAAAGCAAAAATAGACATAAAAAAAGAAAAATAATTTAGTAAGGTGACATTGAATTCTAATAATATACAAGAAATGAAGCAACAATAAACTAATAAACTTAAAAGTGATACGATAATGCCAGACAAATATAAAACACGATAATAAAGATAGAATAATGCACACTTCCTTTATTTTAATTCATGAAGTATTTACCATATAATACGCCAGTAAATACTCAAAGAATTACTAATTAATGCGTAATTTTTTTTCTTTTTTAATTTCTATTATGAAGAATTTTCAAACCAAAAAGAGCATATATTTTAGGCCTAAATCTTTATTTAAGTTGTAAATATATCATTTATAGAATTTTGAAATAAATTCTCTTAACAATTTAAGAAAAACATGAATTATTTTTATCTCATTATGTTTAAAGTTTTTTTTTATTATCATTCGTATAGCATCCAAATAAAAACACTGAATCCCAATGTCGCATAAAGTTGTCGGTAATGATTCTGTCATTCGCATTCTTTTAAAATGAGCTAATCGAAAGAAATACAGTTAAGGATCTGACGAAATATATTTTATATTCATACTCTTTTTATCTGAACTCATTGTTTCTTTCATATTTAGAATTACATTCTTATTACAAACTATTAGATAATGGGATAAACTATCAACATCAACTGCTTATTTTAACTTTCATGGAAAGAAAATTAATATTCCAGGATATTTTTTGTTTCTAAATTCATATCTGATATACTCTTCGTTGAAAAAATTCATTAACCAGAAAATGTTGACTCAAATCAGAAAGCTTTGTGTGTCTATGCGATATGATAGTGTTGCGTCAGGAATTAAGAACCTAGCACTAAGGACCTTTATAGTAAATATTTAAAATGCATGCACAAAAGTGAGCAACTGAACGATCTGATGAACTCAAATTCAAAGATAGAAACAAATTAACTGAAAAGTTTTCAGAATTATAATTTTAAAGCTGGCATTTTTTTTTTCAAAGCAAGCAGATTTATTGTCAATGACACTCCTTCGTCTCAATTATACGAGAGAATCCAGTTATCAAATTTGAATGCTATGTTTTCATCAAAAGCATTCCAATCACTTGTTTTATACTTTAAATATGACGTTATCAATAAATTCATTTTATAAGCAAAATTGGGATTCTAAACTGGAGTCCGATAAGGCCATTGCTGTTAATTATCATGAAAATCTGTAGAATATAAATTAGTATCAATATCAGGTAAATTGGACAAATTTTCTTTAACATGATATATTCTAAAATAAAAATTCTTTATTTTTTTAAGTTAAAGCAGCCACAATAAAGCATGTATAGGCAAAAAATTTGTCTTCCAATCGAATATTTGTTACTAAGTGGTAATATAACGATAGTACGAGGTTTAAAAATCTAGTAATATTCTGGTTAAGACAGTATTTTTTATGTTGACAGACAATCTGACATTCCACAGTTGTGTTTGAAACATATTTTTCCACTGTTATTATCTATTATCAGGTTACCAAGATATTTTTATAAACACATTGGTCCAACAAAAATTGTAAGATACCAAGATGTTTACAAATTTATATCGTAGTGTGACACTTCAAGTCACCATTGAAGTCCAATGAAGCATTCAAGCTTCAAGTCCAATGAAGCACTTTCTGTAATATATCACTGTATAATCTTTAACTGAAATTATTAAACATACATTTCTGTGGTTCAAATATATTTGCTACTTTTATGGCTTAATCTATAGCATATTGACATTAATAACTAAGATGTCTTGCATATCTCAGCATAGTTGTCGAGGTTGCAGAGAAAAACCTCACATCGTACTAAAATCCTTTTCATCACTACAGGTAAAAAATACACATTATTTTCCATTTTCAATTATTTGCTATAGTATATACCATTTAAACACAATATTAATGCTAAGCTTCATGTTCCTAGATCATTAATTTTTAAACGCATATACTATTTGGAGAAACACACACATTGTGTGTGTAAATTTCATAAAATTTAACGTCTACTTCATAAATTGCATTGCATTTTTATCATTAATTTCAAATTCTTAGAAAATAAACAAATTATATACATAACAAAAACACAAAACTTCCAAGCTTTTAATTATAAATATATTTATATGGATTAAATATTATGAATTTTGGAAAATAATTTTACTTTTTATTCATTACTTAATATTTAAATTTTTTAAAACATATATTAATGAAATATAGAGAAGTATAAAAAATATTATATTTAACTCTCAAATTGTTTAAAATGAATTAGGATACAATACTTATTTATATATTAAGAACTCAGAAAACTAAATGAATTAACTAGAACTAACATAAAACGCTCCCTTAAAGTTGAATATTTTGTAAAGATATATAAAATAGGTTTAAAATCATAGTTCCTCTAGAAAAAAACTTATTAATGTTTTATGACTACAATTTCAAAAACGTCTTTGTTAGAAATAAATTGTTAGGAAATTTTTAAACTTTTGCTTAGTAATTGATTTCTAAAAATTGCAAATGAACAACTAATTATTTTTTATAAAAAGTTATAAATGTTTAAACTGGTCTAATAAATTCAATGAATTTATATTTTGAAAAGATAAAATAAGAGTTATTATTATTGTTGAGATACTTTCTGGAACTACATTTTTAATTATATTATTTATTACACCTTGAATTTTTTCCTGCCTAAAGTTTGTAAAGTGCAATATTTCCTTTGCTCTTAAAATTAAAGGAAAAACTGAATATCTGTAAATATATTTACTTGGTTTAAAAATGTGTTTCTACAATTTAGTACACGTTTCTTTACATCCAAGCTATTTTAAAATTTAAAATAGAATGATTACAGATGATGCATATTATATATTAGATAAAATATTTAACATAGAACAAAAAACAGTATGTACTTCATATATAAAGTTCAACACTATTTATTGGAGCTGACAATGCTTTATTTTACAAAACATTTAAAACTAGCTTAATATTCTGATATTTTTTGAGACGTCATTTACCAATCATGACCATTAAAGATCAAACTCTCTATTCCATTTCTGAACAAAAAGATGCTCTTGAAATACAAAGAACATCAAAAGAATTTCTTATAAGCATGAAATATTAATCCTTTTTACTTTGTCTACATTCTTTGTAAAATAACAAATGTGCTGCTCTTAGCCATGAGAGACGACAAGACATCTGATGTAAGGACATTGAAATGCCTGTGAATTAAGTTTGGTCCTTTTTCTAGTATCTGAATATTTTTACATCACAACGTTTCAAGATGGATTTTATTTTATGCATATATTTATATAAGTTATGAATGCAAGTATGTACTACTTCCAAAAAGGGCTTCTAAATAAAAAATAATCTTAAATAAATATATGTTAATAAACTTATTTTTATAATTATATTAAATCAAATTTCGTATTTTAATGAAACTTAATACTTCCATACATACTGAAATATAGATACAATTATAGCAAAATATATTGTTTCATGTAAATTTCTATTATGATTGATAAATTAAAACATTTTTCAAGAATTATTCATTCAACTATTTCACATATTACAAAGAATTTAAATAAAATTCCACTCACCATTTAGATATTTAAACGAAAATAGATCTAATTATTGTATTTTTTTCATAAAAATTTTTTATTTTGATATTATTTGCTTTTTAGACAGTTTTTTTTTTTATGTTATTTTTCATTTCGATGTCACTCTGTTTATGGATAATATTTTACACATTATTTTATTATTAATAATAATTAATACTGTAATAAAAGAAATTTTGTTCACCATTTCATACTACAGTAATAAACATTAAGCGTTGTTTGTTGCACATTCTTTCCTTGTTTTCCGGAATATTTTATTTTTACAAAGATGAATTTTTTTTAAATATGCATTTTTAAATTATAAAATGTATAAGTTCTAAATTAATTTAAAACAATTTTGGTGATCTTTTTCCAAGAAATTTCCTGAATGCTGTTTATTTTTACTTTCTTGAATGATATTTAATATACCTTTATTTAATATATTATTCGAGTTAGGTTTCTTTCATAAAGTTATTGTAAATATAATCATTTCTTGAAAATTAAGTTAATTTCAAATTATTTCTTTAAATGAACTCATAATAACTTCTTTCAATCAAATCAATTTATTTCAGTTAATAAATTCAAGTTTCTATTACCATGCATACTACGTATACATTTTTTTTCATTGCAAATATTTCATTCTTCATTGATTTTTTTTAAAAAACTGTAAACGGGAAAACTAAAATATAATTTGAATTTCTTTACATAAAAGAGAAGTAGTGTTTGTGAGTTTTTGCTCAGGAATTAATTTTGCTATACTATTTTTAATGTCCGGTGGTGTGATGGTATCGCTTTGTTCGATAAAACTGAGCACTAATCATGCTTGGGAACTGAACACCATGAATTCCTTTTTAGGCTGACCACTTAACTGGAACATATGCTTCGCATTCGAAGGTCATGAAAACAGAAATAGGCATTGGGAGCAGATGTCCCCGCAAAGGTTATCGTGGCACTGAGTTTACTTTAGGATGGCATATTTTATTGAAACAATCACATTTTTTTTCAAATTTTAAAAACAATTTTCTGGTGAAACTTTCTGTAGAATATATAAATTTTATATATTCTACAAAAAGAACAAAAAATTTAAAATGTTAATCAATATAAAAGATATTTATTTAAAGAGGAGTAAATAATATAGAAATTAACGAAAATTTTGAACTCTATTTTTCATATTTTAAAATACATGATCAATTCACTAGAATATTTTTAATATTGAAATAAGTAAGTAATTTCCTTAGCGTCAAACTTCAAAATATTAATAAGTATGAATTATATTTGTTATATATTTACATTTTTCAAAAATATAATGTAATATTTGCGTAATACTTTTGCTCAGCAACATAATATCTACTGCCAAAATGAAATTTCCATAACAAAGACTCGATTAATAATTTAGTTGCAATAATACAACTTTTAAATATTTGTAAAACCTTCATACAGTAACTCATGTATATCATGGTTTTTATGATCTAAGCTCTTTCTTATGATATTGATTCAATAATTCATAAAATCAACGTTGCTATGATCAGAATTAGCTGTTTCACGCATTCCCGTGTCATATGTGTGTGTCTCATTGTATGAAGTCTATTTAGTCTCATTAGTCTTCCTTTGACATGCTTTGGCTGGTATGCAATTCGATGGCAACTCCTATCAGCTTTGGTATGGACATATCAACTAACAGTAGATTGAAATTATGAATGTTATATAAGCTTACTACACAAAATTACTTGGACATTACAGAGGGAAATACATATAGCCCTTTACCTTAGGCGTTATTGAATATTCACAAAATAATCGTATTAGCGAAAAGTTGATATAATTGATAATATGCATTTTACAATTTTATATTTACTTGCCAAAATAAATTACTATTTGTATACCTTATATTTGTTAAAATGTCTCGTAATATTACCAGAAATCTACATTGACTTGAGAAATGTATTTTATTGAACTTCTTTATTTCTATACTTATTTTTACAAGCTATTTGATTAAAATAATCTTTTTTTTTTTTTTTTTTTTTTTTTTTTTTAGAAAATAAGAATAAAATTGTGTTTGTAAAGATGTATTTTAGAAAATTTTCATAAAACATAAAATGAATATAAATAAAATTTAAATCATAAGTACATATTTAATAGTTCTTGTGCTTGATTTTTTATAAATTATTAGGTTGAGAAAAGCAATTAGTTAATTAAATAATTTTTGCTTTAAGTATTTAGTATGACACTTGAGACTTCTTTTATTAAATATAAAATTCTTGTAAACATTAATGACCATTTAATTTTTCTGTAATTATTTATTCTTAAGTTATTTTTGAACTTATTAAAAAATTTATGAAATTTATATATAATTGGAAACATAGCTTTATATATTTAAAAAATGCTATATATAATTTAAATTAATTCCACATGAATGATACTAGAAATAAATTTTTCAAAATTACAAATTGAATGGATATTTAAGATGAAATTGTGCATAGTAGGGTAGTAATAATTTTCAAAAATTCTTTCCAAGTTGATGGTGTTAAATCAATCTTATTAATTATTAAAGATTGTGCAAAAAACCTTTAGAATACTAATCAATTGTAATAAATTAATAAATTTAAAATTACTATATCGATTTATTATATCAGTACTCCACGAACATTTCACCAAAAGCAGGAAAAAACTTAAGAATCATATCTTCATAAGAATAACAAATTAAATCTTTTTTATTAATTAAAACCATTTATAAACAGATAATTTATTAATTAATTTTTAATATACTTGCAGTTTCTGTTCAAAAAATTAAGTTTATTATTATTCATTAACAGAATAAAAAGGTGTTGAATGTTCAATTATTCATTATATATAACGATTAAAAATTCACTATATATGGCATAATTCTATATTATATAATGAGATTAATTCTTTAATAAATAAATATATAAATGCCATTACATTTCTAACAAGATATTATTTCGATCATACGTACATATATCTACATGCTTGTGACATTAAGAATGAAGAATTTCTATAATATATTATATATAAGAAAAATAGAAAAATTTCTATTTTTCTTTCTGTTTTTCCTATAAATATCAATAACTTTTTCTAAGTGATAGCCTAAAACGACTAATTTTCAGAAAATATTATGAGACATTTTAGATATTATTGAGGGTGTATGTTTGAAACAGGTAAAACTTTGCAATAGCTTTAGCATACTTATCTGTCCACCTTATGCTAAGTTTAAAGAATTTGAAATCGTCCTCTAATGAACTAATTACAATTCCCCATAAATTTAAAAGGAATTACGCTAAAGTAAATTTGAATGCTCCTGTTTCTTTTCGTTAGAAATGTTTTATAATTAAAATTTATATATTATTTAAGACACTATTATTACCTAACTACAGCTTAATATAAAACGTCATAAAATATATTTTATTTTACAATACATTTAAATTCATATTAAAACTTTTCGTTAGAATAATATAATATTTTAAAATTTAGCTTCTATCAATGACAATAATCATAACGAAAATATTTTTTTTAATGAAAATAAAAACTCTAGCACACAATTCTAAACCAAAACATTGTGATATATTTTTAAATCGACACTTTATTCTAATTTTTTAATAGGGGCTAACATCACTTAACAGTACCTGCAGAAAATTTTGTGAGCAATTGCAGTGAAAATAGGAATACGGCGTGTCAACATTGACTTATACAAATTTCAACGATTTTTTATTACTTTCATAGTAAAAAATATTTTCAAGCATTTAAAAACAAATTTATGGTAATAATGATTGTAAATTTGCGTTTTTCTAATTTGGCTTTATTTATTTGATTGTAAGTTTGTCTTAATTTATTTACTTAAGAATAATAAAATTGTACTTTCTTGCACTTAATAAAATGTACAAGAAGATAAAGCAAAAATAAATACGAACAATAATTCCTTTTTATCAGAAAAAAACCTCTTTAAAAAATAAACATTTTTTTCTATATTCATGCTAAATGCAATGTTCTTTTAAAATGATTCCGTATGTGGAATATCAATAAAAAACATAAATTTATTAAAGTATCAATTTTGTAAATTGCTTAGCCCTTTATGTTAATTTTAAATAATAAGTAAGTTATAATTCTTAAATCAGTTTATTGAAAGGCTTATAATTATAGCTTTTTATATTTAATTATTATTTGAGTCCACATTTTACCTTATAAAGCATTCCAAGTGAAAATTAATAAGCAGGTTTAATTTATGTAAATGAAATGCTTAAATATTTAACTTAGATTTGTACAATATGTACGAAATATTTTTTGATGTTTTATGTATATCTTACCGCTTTCTGTGTTCCCCCAACACATTTTAAAGAGAGACCAACTTGCAAGCAAAAGAATATTAAAGTAGCCATTTTTGGTGGTAATCATCTTCTAAAGTTTTGATTTCTTCAAAGATTGCATGTGGTATACAATACTCGTTGAAAATCTAAAAAGAGAATTTATTAATAGTAAAAAAGAATAAATTTAAAAAGAAATTTGTTAATTTTATTTAAATTAGTAATTTCAACAACTTCACTTTAGGGATTTTTAGTATTTTAAATTTATGTTTCCCTTTTTCATCTTATGTATTCTGTAAAATTAAAAACGTACTTTTGGATACTTTCAACATCAGAAAAAATACTTTTTAAGTAATTTCTAAACATATATTAATTATAAATATATCAAAATATATGTATTTTTTAGTGTTTTTCAGTTTTTATGTAATATTCTAATAAATATTTTTTTTCAAAAGTATTCAAGAATTTCTCAGATAAACAATTTAAGAACAATTCTAGAAA
>JAPDSC010143274.1:0-20093 GCA_026290005.1 Latrodectus geometricus
GCAGTGGAATGAAAAAATTCGTAACATAACAATCACCCTTTTTTTTTCCTTCCCCATCGCCAACGTTTGTTTACCAATTTCGCCAGCCCTATTGTCTATCGAGAGGCGTTGTCTTCTTTAAACTTCTACTAGATTGATGAAGGGTATATCCATCGATAGGTGGAAATTTCACACGGATAAGAACGGATTATTCTTTTTTTCTTCCTTTTGAAGAGGTGAAAGGTTCCAGTTTCATGTATGTTGTGGGTTTCGAAGTAAACAGGACTATCTATCGCCAAAAAAAGAACGCTTTTGTATGTGGCGAGAGTTTGTGTGTGAGGCCAAAGTTAATTATTATGTTCAAACATGTGGCCATGAAAATCGAGATCGTGGGTCTTTACACTGGCTTATCATGACGGGAAAAACTAAATCACCGATATTTTTCTTTAAAATACATAATCGTTTTATAAATTAATGTCTATTCAAATAAATTCAAGCTCTAAAAATATTACCATTGTTCGATTAAATTTAACTAGAGTCAGTCATTGGTATAACATATGCAGAGGAAGCGGTGTGATAATATCAAATAGTACAATAACAGAACAAAGTTTAATTTATGAAATAATATTCTCTGAAAAAATACTTGTAAAAGTACTTGTTTAAACCTACTTTTTGAGCATAAATCATTCATGACTAAGTTGTGGTTTTAACATTCTAAAACTTTATCAAATATATCTTAGAATAATTTTACCATTTAGAGAAAAAGTAGACAAACCGCTTATATAACTTAATTATTTATAGATACGTATAAGCAACTTCTTCTCTTTATGAGTGTACAATTAAGAATATTTTTCTCGAAAATAATGTATCAGAAATCTTTCTCAACGATTTCGCTTGAAAAGAAAGTTTAAACTATAATTTTGTTTTGCTGGTTGTTACATCGCCATTTTTGCACATGAAAGCTAGTCCAAACAGGACCATCAAATAAACTTCAACCATCAATGGAAGAAATCCCATTCACGAACTTGTGAAATGAAAAGCTCGGAATGCTGACTATTCATTTATTAGTTTGGCTCTCTACAGGACTCAATTTTACTGTGAAACTTTTAATTCATTAAGCGCAACTGCATTTTATAAAAAAACAAAATTCCCACCATTGTGTTTAGTGTTTTACTCTCTTTGGTACGGTTTTAATTTGATTTTTTAGAATAACTACCAAATTAAATTTCCATGACAGCCAATTGACTAGTCCATCTTTATAGTTCTAGCAATCGAAAGATCTTTACATTAAATATGAAAAATGTTTTTAATAGAAATAAAAATTTACGTACAAAAAATTAGCACATGCTCTTATGTGACTTGATATTCTCTTACTTAAGTTTATATATGTATTTGAAAAACGTTGTTTGCAAACTTAGACAAATTGAATTACTAAAATCTTTATAATAAATTCGAGGATTGTATTTATATATATAGGTAAAATAATGAAACCCGTGGTCTAAAAATAACGTCGTGACATAATATATGTATATGTAATTAATATATTTGTTAATTAACTTTACATTGTGGTTCATCATGATCTAGGAATAGAACCGTGTTCTATCCTGTTCAGAGTAGTTTAAGGTCAGATTTCGATGCCAGCCATTGTTGAATAATATAAAATGGAAGTTGTATTTCTGCTCTTTGTATATATATCTATCGAGATGGATACTAAATAGTATTCCAAATATACTAAATAGTATACTAAATAGTATGATCTATTATTTGTACCACTTCTAAATTTGTTTGCATTGATTGATTGATATAAATATGGTAAGAAAATTTCCTTTCAATTTTCTAACAAACAAAATGAATATGACATATTTAATAGTGAATATGGTGTGAAAAGACCAGAATAGCCGGCTCTAGAATATCATTTACACTTTTTCGCAAAACTCAGGAAACGAAAGTAAGTTACATCTAGCAATTTGTAGCCTATGTCAGTCCTAAAAATGTGGAATTGTATGGTTTCCAAACTGTGCAAAATCATGTATTTGGTAATATATCCTGGTATACGGTGGACTCTTTGGGATACTTCTGTGTATCCAGATTTTTCTGAAAATCTTTGGCATATTTCCTTCTTTCGAGAGTTATCTTTCCTTAAGGTTAAGGCTGATAACTATACGATAGGCATTTGCTGTAAATCTATGTTTATTATTGTGTCCTGAATGTTAATGTTTACTGACCGTTGAGTGATTTTCTGTCTTGGATTAAATGTTTTGGTAAAAATACAGAGAGATTACATATATATTAGGTTGGGGAAACAGTTATCCATTATTTTTTCGGTAGACGTCTGTAGTGATCGCTATCTCGTGAAGTATCTATCAAACAATTTCAGATTTATACTCGTTGGAAAGGTGACATTTGACACTAAAATATTCTCTTGCGGTTTTTTGTTTGATTAATTCAGTTATGAGTACAAGGTTTTAAAAATAGAAGACAACAAACAGAAAATTCGATGCATTTTAGTTTTTCTTTTATAATGGCGAAAATGCTAACCAGGTGATTAAAATTGTGAAAGGTGTTTATCGTCCTATATATGACTGTAACAACTAGTTACGCACAATTTTGGTTTCGCCGATTCCGTTTGGGTATTTTTGATGTTAGAGATGCACCTTACATGTGGATACAGCATCGTTGAAAATGTCTATAAAATATCAAAAATTATCAAACTTGACAGCATGTCAGCAGTTGTAGCTTCGCACAAGACCTAAAAATCTACATGAAAACTGTTTTAAAACATTTTACAAAGCGAATCTGAAAGAATTTGCAAAAAGTTCACGTAAAAATAATGGATTTCTTTTTCCCCAACCTAATATTTTCTTACTCATCTACCTCGGTGATGTTATTGCCATTAAAGAAAGTGAAAGTTTAAATATTTAATTTAAATTGAATTTTATATAATTATGATTTAATATTTGTTCTTAATTATAAACAAAAATATAAAATGAGTCATTTTCAGTAAAAATTCTTTAAAATTGAAAGGTTCTCTGTATATATTTTATAAACGTTAATGAATTTTTTTTTGATAAAAGTGGAATTCTACGTTTTATGTGAAGGTAATAGAAAATTCTTTTTAATATTTTTTTTCAGAAATTTTCTTGTCCATCTCTCCCAGTTTCCTGTTCCGATTCCTTGATCAGTACCAACTTTCCTTGAATGAAAGCTTTCAGCAAGAATATCACGTGTTTCTCCACTAAATGATGTCACAAGTTCCTAAAACGAATGCATGTGAATGGGGGAGGGGGTTCAAAAAAATCCTTCTATGCTTTCACCGGATTTATTCGGCAACGATGACTTTTCCTCCTAAACAAATGTCACTAGGTTAAACTTCTCTATTCGTGTCGACCAAAAACTTCTGGAATTTGGAACGCGTAGACAAAAGATTTTGTTCTACCTGGTATTCATTATTTTTTTTACCTTTGCTAATTTTAAAAAAACGTTGAGCAACCCGGTTGTAGCTGTCGTTTCTAATTCCTTGCTCCATCTGGTCTTTTGAGGGTGTGGTAACTCACTGGTGGAGACACCAAGACTGCTACAGCAGAGACGTCCTTGACAAATGGAAAAACCCGACCTGTTATCTCCCCTGCAAGGTCATTGTTCCTAGGTGACATACGAAATGGAGAGCATGAGATGGATTTAATCTGCAGGAAAAACCGATTAAAAAAATGAAGAAGTGATTTTAGCAAATGAAGAGCGGCATTTTAACGAGATCTACACTAAATCTCAGAAATAATGAAAGCGAAAGAGGTAGTAAACAGGATTGGAATTTCGAGAAAGTAATATTCGATATTCTCTTATCTACTAATTTGAATTCTGTTCGCGAATTTCATGTTCTTTTTTTTTCTTGTGTCAACGCTGACGTATATGGTATGCCTGAGCTGTAGAAACCGTAGCACTTCAAGCTGGAGGAAGAATAAATTAATTAGCAGAGGAAAATAAAGAAAAAGAGTCGAGTTGAATAACATTATTTGGGCGAAGATTTATTGTAATTACCGATAAAGATTCGAATCAAACAAGTTATTTTCATCTTCAGTAAGTAAGAGAAAATTCTGAGAGCTGGATTCCGAATATATTTTGCATTAGAAAGCATGTTTCCGTCGTTAGAAAGATTACTGTTAAGGTTTAATGTCAGAGGTGGCAACGCATAAATTGAGCATGCATATTTCTTCCAGTATTTTTAGCGAGCCATGTTAGCCTGGAAGAAAACAAGCATTGCTCTTGTATTTTGGAACATCTCTCGGACTCGATACCTAAACCAACTGAGCTGTATAAGCACATTAAGCTTTTATAAAGTCTCAAATTTGTGTAATATGGAATTTCAGTGAAAAGTATTTCACGCCAAGTGTCGACTATATCATTTGACCATGGCTTGAAATTGTGAGCCAGCAAGCCGTAAATAATAATTTCGGATGGCGAGAAATCTAACTATTAGAAAAATAATGTGATAAAATAAACAAGCATTAATTATTAGCATAAATAATAAACCGCTATAGTTTAGTGGAAAAGGCCCAACTCTCAAGTCCAAAATTTAAGCGGGTTCAATATTTGACGCAACTATCAAACGAAGTGCTGAGAGGCTTTATGCATATTGTTAAAGTTCGGTAAAGTACAATGTATCTTCACTGTTGGGACATTAAAAAGGAGATGAGCTCAGTTGTCAATCTCGTTACTCGACCTTGTTTTAGAAATACGAAATAGTTGGCAATGTTTGATGGTTTTGGTTTGGCATGAAAATGTATTATTTAGTTCTAGTAATCTTATCTAAAAATAACCAATTACACAAGATAAAGGGCATACAATATTCTCGGAAAATAATTATCAATAACATTTTTTAAATAGTGGAATTTTTATTATCTGTAAAATTGTTTTCTGTAATGTAGATAATTTATCAAGAAAAACCGACAAAAATGTTCATATCTGAAGTTAAAGAATTATTATCTATTAAGGTGAATTTAAAGCGTATCCTAGAATAAATAAGGACATTACAATAATAATCTAAATTAAGTTTTCTTTTCTTTTTTTGGTGAAAATGCACTATAGGTCCCCTACTTGGCGAGGTTTCAAAATCACACATGCCATGGCGAAAATTCTACCGCTGTTTCAAAGTGAAACTTAATTAGCGACCAATGAAAAGGCTAAAACAAAAGAACGTACGCGAAAAAGCTCATCAAATTCGCGAGTTGGCGAAGTAGGGGACCTAAAGCGCAAATTAACCCTTTCTCTCTCTCTCTCTCTCTCTTAAGAGAAGCTTAAAAAAAAATGAAAATTTCCTGCAGCAGAATCAAGATAAAGTTCAATAAGCTGATATTTAATAATTCATGAATAATTTAAAATTTATTTTGGTTAGACAATATTTTAGGGTGTCCGTTTGATTACTTCCAAGTTGTGACCGTGATTGATCGCCAAGCTTGGCAAAATCGAATCGTGTTCTGATTGGCTTAGATCCAGTCGACGCTCTGAATGGTTTATCATTTTTAGAATTTTAATTATCCAACGGACGTTGCGTTATTTTTGAATGTTCAACCATATCTGTTAGCATTGTTATCGGCGCGAACAGGATTGGTGCCAAAAATCGCCAAAGAGTACCCTAAAGTAGAGTTTTATCTTTATTTTTTTATATATTATATATTTAATTTTTGTTCAGATAATCTATATATTTTAGGAATTATTGTTAATATTTTGACCCAAATACAATTTAAAAATTTAAAAGGTGTTAATCATAATCATACTTTTATTGATTTAATAATTTATAATCTTAGATTTCATTCGAATGAAATTTCCATTTAATAAATAAAATTTTGTTATACAGGAATTTTGTAATTTTTACAGCCAAGTTCAGGGGAAGTTGATGCTCAGTACGATAAAAGTTTATTTTAATTCTGACGATACTCTTATTGACTCACTGCCACTAACATTTTCTTACAAAGAAATTTCCATATAACAAATTAGTTTTCGTTGTTAAGAAGTTTCGAAATTTTTGTTGTCAATTTCATTAGAGCGAAATTCGATACATTGAAAATCTAAATACTACAAAAATTTTTGCAAGCCATGATGATATCTTTATTGACACATTTATAATTTAAAATTTAATTACAACGAAAACGTAACGAAACATAACACATCCAATGTAACATAATTACAACGTCTGTGTAACGAAATAGAAATTTTAATGAAAAAATTTTTAAACTCTTAGAATCAAGTAAATTAATATAAAAAATCTATCTTAATCAAGTAAATTAATTAAAGCAAAATTAGATGAATTGGAAAAACCAGTATAACAAAAACTTTCTTAATTCTTGATAAAACTTACTGACTCTGTGTTCATAACCTAAAGTTTCATTACAACGAAGTTTTCATAAAACAAATAAATTTTCATTGTATAAGAATTTTAAATTTTTATATAACGAATTTAATGAAGTTGTCAAGGGAATTCTAAATTTAAAATAACGTTATTTTCTCTGAATATTTTCTTCTTAAATAACAATGTGGAATTCTTGAATTTTTTAGTGTTGACCACAGACCTTCGCATTTTTATTCGATTGCGAAAAAACAGCAGAAATTCCTGCCCTTCCAATTTCGTTCTATTATTGAAGCTCTTTGAATAACAGAGATAACGAAAAATGTGAATGGGGAGGGGGTGGACGTTTATTTCTCATTCTTCGTTCGACGAGATGAATGTGAACAGCTGTCTGTTCGGAATGTCGGAATTGAAAATAGTCTTTTTATGGTTTCGTTGTCCACATTGCAAGAACATGGACAATGTGTGGCTTATTGACTGTTCTCAGCAGTTTTGGATATTCATGGAAATGGTGAAAAGATGTTTAAACATCACATTGCGTTCATCTGGGTACTAAAACGAATCCCACGTGTAAAATAACAGATTCTGTTTCATGTTTTTTTTGTTCTATTGGCAGTTAATTATCACTTAGAACGTTCTCGTAAAATTTGCGTAGCTTCTGTTTTCATCATGTTCTCATTTAAAAACATCTATCATGCGAATGATTTCAATGCTTTTAAAATATGGAAATCAATATTTACTTTTCTGTGTTTGCAATCGTATCTATGTTTTGATACTAAACAGAGGATTGTTAAAGGCTGAAGAGAAACATTGGAACGTTTGTAGTGCCTCGGCCAAGCTGTCTGCTGAATGATTTAAGATACTGGTGTTTGGTTCAAGAGTTCGAGGATATGATTCCTACTTCACTCGTGGTTCAAAAACAAAATTTAAATTAGAGGTTCTGGTCTAATCAGCCCTCATATGTAAAAAAGTGCGTATTGGCCAACAAGGCAACCAAACCACTGTGCATTGCTTTCTGGTATGTATATTCATAGTCAGTTGTATTCGCGTGTTAAACATGAAAAAATTCGGAAAATTGCCAAGCTCACATCTGAACAATTATGTCTTCAGAAAGACAAAAATATAACACCAATCTCTAAATAGAGGCTGGGATTGAACCCAAAGCCTTGCACTCCAAAGAGTAGTTCTTGCATCTAGGCCATAGTGACTCCTGAATGTATATTTTTAGATTTCGTCTAAGCAAAGCATTATGATATAAACAGAAAAAAGCATATTTCGGTTTGCTAGCTTAATTCAATTTATAAATTATTAATATATTTAGTATTTCCAGAAAACAAATAATATAAAAAATTACATTTTCCCCTTAAGCCTTAAATTTGAGTTACTGAAATCTATAGAAAATAAATCCTTAAATTTGAGTTAATGTAATCTCTATTGGAAAATAACTTAAGCAATTCGAATTTTACATTACCCTAGCAGTATGAACTGAAAATTTAAGTTAGGGTTATTTATTTAGCCTTTTATTGAACATAATCGTAAAACATTATTATAGAAGAAATACTTACCATTACTTTTGCACAAGGAGTTTTATTTTATACTTTCTAGGAAAAGAAAAGAAGGAAAAAAATTATTTATTAAAAATATGAAAATTTGGGTAAAATTTATTTTAAGATACCCCTTGATTTTTTGGCTATTTTTTTAACCCCAAGATAGGCGACAAAATGTAAATAACAAAATGGCAAACCCAAAAGTAATTCAGTTAAAACGTTAAAAATGTCAAGGCTACTTGAAATTAAACCTTATCGCCAAATGTTTCGTGAAACTATGGGGTACTCTAATCTACATTTTACCCAAAAATTTGCTAAAAATGAAGCATTTCATTTCAGTTTAATTAATAAACATATCAATTTATGTGAGAAAATATATTTGTAAATCTTGTATAATGTATGTATTGCTTTGTTAAATTTGAAACCTTATTCGCTAATATAAATGCAGAATAAGCAAATGTGCGAAATAATAAACAAATTTAAAACGCTAATTAATATAAAAATAAAAAATATGATATAAATAGAAAAAAAGAAATTTTACCAAGTTTAAATTAAATCCTTTTAATTTAATTTTTTTAATTATTCACTATTTAAAAAAAAGGAACTAATTAACTTGATAAATCATGTTTGCATATTTCTGTTTGACATTTCAAATTTAAGAAACTTCTCAATCGTTGCTTTAATTATAGATTAAAAAGTTTTCATCTATTGATCAACAATATATATTGATATAATATAGAATTTAAGTTCATTTGGTTTGAATTACATTGAGAAATGTGCCAAATAATTATTAAGAACAATATCTGCGACATAATAAATTATGCAATTTTCAATAATTTTATTCTTTAATGTATAAAACTTAAGTGCATTTTATTTGAAAAGGTTTGAAACACATTTTTAAATTCACTGAAACGATGTAAACAACAAAAAACGAGGTTTTCAATATCTATGATTACAAAGTCTTTACCAATCGATTAATTTTTATGATTATAATCGATTATTAATGCATCACTTTAATATAGAATTCCAAGTACATTTTGTTGAAAAGCCGAAAAACGTGATAAGTAATCCTAATGTGTGTGTTTAAATATTCATGAATTATAAAATGAACTCTTTTGACACCAGTTCTGTAAGGTAACAAAACTTATCATTATAGCGGTTTCCAACACTCGTGTTCTCCAGTGTAATTGAACTTCCTAAAAACCGACTTGTGCTGTTATTTCAAAACCACAGAAACAAGCTACTCAAACCGTGATCTCTAATTCTGTCAATATCCTTTGGGCAATTAAAAGAAATAAACGAATAAAAAAGGTCAGGGTTAATCTGAAACTTGTAAAGAGGCGAGCCTCAAAACTTGTCCATCCCTTTGGAACGTGAACAGTGAACCGCAACATGGCCAGGCGTCGGAACAAAGTGCTATTACACAAATGCAATTATCTTTCGCCAAAGCATTGACTGTGACCCAATGCAAGTGAGCTTTTGTTTGGAAGGATTTCCGAAACTTCTTTACGGTCGCAGTGAAACCACTTTTTCCTTCTTGTCTGCAATTAAGAACCGAATTTATAAGGTACAGAGTCCGTCAGGTTCAGAGCTTGTTGTTCTAGAGTTTTCTTTGATGCTTTTGAAGTGGGTGGTATTTTATGGATCTCCTTAAGTGTTTTTTCTCTTAAAGTGTAGGTGTAGAAGAGGTACTCCCACGCTAGTCTTAATAAAAAAAAAAGTTTTATTTCGTAAGAGACGATTAGTATTAAGGATAGAATAGAGATGAGTTATACTTCTGTTTACAAATTGGAAAGTAGGAACTTTTTTTTTCGTGCTTGTTTAGATCAAAAAAAGCTATTAACTTTTCAAGACCCACACAAAAAATCTTTCTTTTTTAAGAAAAATATCAAAAAAGAAAAACTTTTATGGTTGAATATGTCACTGAATTCTATTTAGTAATTTCTCATGGATTAAGTAGCACGAATTAAATAGCTTGCATACAAAATCCACCAGGACTGGTATCATGTCTGTCTATTATTAAATGACAGCTAATTTTGTAAATAATGATGCTTGATGCATTGTTTATATTCTATGGCTGTATACTGCTATTATTAGTATATACTGCCATTATAATGAATAGGTTTATCTTAAAATCTTAGCTAACATTCAAATGGTCATCGTTAAACACAGAAAAGGAAAAACTAAATGGTTTTGTGGCAGCTAAGTGATGAGTAAAAGGAACTTGTGAAAACTTTCACAGTTTTAATAATATTATTCCCATATCATTGACTTCTAGAAAAGACATTTAAGTGCAGTGAAGATTAAATAAAACTAGACCATCCATATGAACATTAATATTATGCATCCTGAATTCATATAAAATATATTAAGAACTATGTTAGTCTCTATAGCTATGTAGCCTATCTGGTAGCTGACAGCTAATATTCTGGTCTTCAGTTCAAGAATTCTCCGTTCGATTCTCTCAATGAACATGGATATTTTTGACAACATGTAATAAGTAGTCTCACTGCAGAAGTCTATCAATAGGTTTTTTTTTTTTAATCTCCATTGCATATCTACTGCTTATAATAAACCTTTCCTAGGAGACTAGGAAAACTACCAAACACCTACCCCGCCAAATATACAAGTAAACAGCAGAAATATAAAATTCATGTTGTTCAGCAATCGCTAGGATTGAACTTAAGATCTTTTGATTTGAAGAGCGTGATCTTTAATATTGGATTATGGAAATTCCCAAGTATGGATGCTTAATGTAACTCAGAAAGTGCTTTAAATTGTAGATAGTGGTCATATTAGCCTACGGATGTTAACGGTGATAATAGGACGACCAATCTACTTACTATAAATATGTATGCTACTTAAAAATCGATGTATAAGACTGTTTACTACATAAAAAATTATAAAATAATTGAACATTTAAGATTTCGTAGTTTATAATTTCAACTTAAAAACTTTTTTTCTCAAATTTTATAAAAAAAAAAAAAAAAAAAAAAAATGCAGTTAGGGATGAAAATTGAAGCTTTGGCACGGTTTCTTGCACGCCAGTAAGTAATGTTTTTACTCTGGGTCTTGCAACAGCCAAGAAGGATGGTCACTGACTTGTTGATGATAACAACCGCCCACTAGAAATAACTGATGAAGGAGAGCCTTAAGGCAGGATATTCAGAAAAAAGCATGGAAAGTTATGAGAATTTTTTGGAAAATTTGCTCCTGAAAGCACATTAATTATAAATATTAGGAAATGGAATTGGAAAATTGCAAATTAAGTGAACCACTTTATGGTTAATTCCAAAAGGATACAATTTATAATGATTCAAATTAAGCGTTAATGAATTAATTAAGCTTTATTTACAAAATACAATACATAAACCATGATTTCGAATATTCTGTATTAAAAATCGCGGAATACTTAAAATATTGATAAATAAATTCTTCATTTGTTAAGAAATACTAAGAATGTTAAATTTTGCATTTATATTAATTTGCAATGTTCACACTTTCGTTTATTTTATCAAAATTTTAAAATTCGTGTAAGTCCCATAAAGAATTTGGCTTGATGTTTAAAATTTCGTAGTGACAATTATAGAATATCTTGGCGAACTTATAAGTCGCCAATTACTATCCACTACTCTTTGGTATAAATGAATTTAGTCATTATATCTTTGGGTTTCTCATCCATTTTTATCATAAATAAAAAAATATCAAACCTATCAATTCTGTGTTTTGATGATGAAAAAATCCTACTAAAACGTTATTATTACTTGAGATTTTTTAAAAAAAAAAATAAAAAGTAAGATCGATTACTATATAATTAGAATTAACTAGATTGTGTGTGCTATATAACACCACAAATTTATTGAGAATAGAAAGAAAAATGAAGAAATTGTAGTCACACACACACAATTTTTTAAGGAATAGAATTCAGCAAATGATTTCTTAACTTATTGTTTCACGTGTCGCTGTCAATGCTAATGAATATTTCATGGGTTGAAGTGGTAGCTGTGATACTGGGAAACTTGAAATTGACTATTCAAGGCCCGCCCCTCTACCCCTCGTCTGCGATTCTTGCTTCCGAGAAATTGCAGTTAACTATGCCGGAAGGAGAAAGTGTTTTGAGGAAGAGTAGAACTTTTTTTTTCTTTTCCTATCATACATTCTCTCCATTATTTCAAGTACTGTTCTCTCATGATTCAGGAAATCGAAACAAAGAGAAGTGAGAAACAGTCTGTTTTGCATACGGAAAGATTGTTTGAATGAGTATCAAATAAAATCTTGATGCCCATTCAGATTATTTGATAGGGGGGATTTTTATCTGACTGTGTAAAATGAACTCGTGACATCCTAAAATGCTGCACGCGTTGATTGATTGATTGATTGATGATTGATGTTTTATATTTGATCAGTTTAATGTAATCGTCGTAGAAAGATAATTTGTCACTATTATTTAAAAAAAACAATAGCTGAATGGTTAATGTTCTGGCTTTCGGTTCTACAGTTTGTGAGTTCAAATCCTACTTCGAGCTTGAGTGTTTGTAGTGGTTCAGAATCCATTTTAAACTGTAGGTCTCGGTTTAATTAGCCCCCGTGTGCAAAAAATTACCCTTGAGCGCCAATCAATCAAACTGAAAAAAAAATGCTTGTAATAAGCTGTGTTAATCAGATGGATATTTGACTCTGTAAAAGACTAGAATGCTGAAAGGGCTTATGCATCTAAGAATTAATTCCGTAGGATCCAATCTACCTCTATTAAGTGTGATATAGAGTGGAGAGATAAGTTTCTGACTCGGGTATCAACTTCGTCATTGAACCGAAGACCAAAATTATGAAGCGATTGCTTATGTTTAATAGTTTATGTCAGCGCAAATTATTAATCGTAACCGTATCACAAATAAACTAACTTAAATTTTCTCTATTTTAAAAATGTCACTGATCATTTATCCGTCGTGTATGGCTGATAATTATCAAGCCATAGGAGTTAAATTTATTATAATTTAACTCTCTTCTTAATGATGTTTGACTCTCTTTTTAAATAACGGTCTGACTATCGAAGGCTGCTGTTACGCTCTTTCATGATTATTACATACTATGAACTCCTAGGAGGATTTTTCCTATAGGTTATTATTCTCATATTACAATTTTGGATAGAATCTAGAATAGTCAAAAACTTTTTTTTTTGACTGATGAATATATAGAAAGCAGAAACGCAATCCCCCCTCTCTCACTATTGAGCAGTTGCTGGGTTCGAACCCAAGACCTTCTAATACAAAAGCTGCAATCCTCCGATTGTGCCTGATAAGCCAACGATGTTTAGAGAATAGAGAACGTCTTTTTTAATTTAATAAGCAATTAAAGAATGAGATCCTAGATTATAGTTAATTAACTCACTGGTCCAGCAAACATCAAACTCATTGTTGCATTGAACTATGGTCTTTAGACAGTATCGACATCTGAATAGCACCTTTCAACCTCCTCACTACATAAGATTGATAGAGAAGTTGTGCTTAGCATTGCTGTCTAAAATTGCGGCCTAGGCCTGGGTACTTTGCCTACTTTATTTGGACCCCTTTCATGGTCATTTTTCCAACTGAGAAATATGAAGAAAATGCCGGTTCAGTTATTTTTTTGTTTGCTTGTCTTTCTACAATCACATTTTGTACACGAGAGTTAATTCAGCCAGGAATTTCTGCTTATAGTGATTTCGGTTGGTTGGTTGGGTTTTATGGCGCAAGGCCCAAAAAGGGCAAACTGCGCCAAATATATATAGTGATTTCAGAGACACATGCACCAACACTCGAGACGAGAATCGAACCCACAAACTGTTGAATTCAAGCCTGAGAGACAGTCATTCAGCTTTGTCAGGTACCGATTTTGCTTTTCGGATTCGATTCATAGCAACAGTGTTATGTTTAGACATTTCTCCAAGGTCAGGAGTTGGCACGAAACTTGTCAAACTTTATTTTTTTTAAGAAAAAAGTCACATGACATATTCGTGACGTCTGGTAATCAACCAAGTCTTTCACCCACCATTCATTCTTCTTTTAGAACAGGCGTCACAAATCGTTTTTCGGCTTCGATGACTCGCTTGACCGAAAGCGTTCGTGCGATCTTAGGAAATGGCGATGTTGCCATTCTCAAGTAAAGGAATAAATAAATAAAATCCGTGTGTCCGTTGTTTTGAAAGCCTGCCCATTGTCAAGAGATGCAAATCTTCAAAAATGAGAAATTCGGCTCGAAGCAACATTCATACTAACTTTTGTTCATTCGTTTTTTTTTCCCCTCTCCCCTATTCTCATTCTCAACAATTGCCAGATTTTTTCTTTGGAAAAGAGTGTGCCATAAGATGCACGATTTCCGAAAAAGAAGAAATTGCGTTTCATTTTAAATTTTTGTGTGCAGATTTCTGTAATTTTTTTTTATCTCTCAATTTTAAATAAATTAATTTTTTTACTGTACATATTTTCTTATTTTTAGATGTCGATAAGCAATTAGTTGCGTTGATCTGGAGTAAAATTCAATGTTTACCTTCTGATATCTTATACGGACATAAGCATAAAATATCACGACATGAATAAACTTAATAGTTCTGAATGTTTCTGAATTACTTCTTTTGAATGTCTTCATTCTTAGAAAGAATTTTCCGTTAATCTGCGCTTTAGGTCCCCTACTCTGCTAACTTGGCGATAAATGCACCAAGCGTGGTAAACCGGACATTTTTATACCAATGAACTCTTTATGGCAACCTCCGTAGGAAATAATTTGCGTTTTTTCGCGCATGCTCATTAATTGGTTCTTTTTTTTTTTAGCATTTTCATTGGTCGTTAATTAGTTTCAGTTTGAAAAATCGGTCATTTTCATTGGTTGCTGATTAGTTAAAAATCGTATTCCATTATCGCCATGGCAACAGCATTTTTGAAAACCCTACAAGTACGGGACCCACAGCACACTTTCGCCAAGTTGACAGAGTAGGGGACCTAAAGCGCATTTTCACCAAATTTTCTTTTAGAAAAATTTCATGTTTTTAATCTACTGACACTGATTTTCACTAATATTTGTTTCTACATTCAAGAGTCCATAGTTCCATTTTCCTTCAACTCTGACATCACAAAAAAGTATAAATAAAACATGCTTTAATAATTTAAGCTATATCCGGTTTCGATTTTCTTTATTTTGCTAGGTAATTACTTTAAAATTATTATAGAAATAATATCTGATTTAATTTTTACTTGATCTAAACTAGTCGTCATCAACTTATCGTGAAATTCCATTTCTTTATTAGGTTAGTCTTAATAAAAATTAATAAATATTATTGTTAGGATTATCTTTCAAACAATCTATTATTTCGATATTTGGCTGTTACGTGATGAATTCATCAAATTGACAACAGATACTTGTGTTCATTTGTGAGCACACACTCTGTGTTACCCAAAATCCTTCCGCTGCTGTGGCGTGGATGTGGAAAGTAGGATGCCAACTCAAATATAGACATCGTCACTTGGACATGGTTCAAAAAGCGCTTTGAAGACAAGTGTTGTCATGCTTACAGAATAAAGCCAAACTTTAATTTTAACAATGATTAGGATTTTCAAAATGAGAAAGTGTTGGATGTAGATGTACATAAACTTTAATTGTTAACATTACCCTGAAAAAATCAACTTCATGGTCTTTCTGTTAAACTGAGCAAGCAAGGATCAAATGTGAACAAGTTATCAAATAAAGAATAAGCACTAAAATTACTGGAATGTATTTGAAAAATTCAAGTTCTCTCTGTTCGACGAGAAAAAATGGTAGAAATCAACATTTAGGCTTAATAAATTTTCCTTGTTAAATAAACCTTCGAAACCATGAATTTTTCAAAAATAACTAATATCAATAATGACAAAAAATTATATGATGTATTGAAAGTTTGAGGATTAATCATCCTTTTTAAAAAACGCAATTTAATGTTTAAATAATAATAATAATGATCATAACGCTTACTTTCACTGCCTATCTTTTGTATCGTTCATTTAATTTCTTCGATTTCACTGAGAGAATTAACGTTTATTACGATTAATACATTTTGTGGTTAGACTATACTTTAGGGTGCCCCTTTTATTTCTCCCCAAGTTGTGATAGCGATTGGTCGCCAAGCAGGGCAAAACTCAATCGTATTCTGGTTGCAACATAGCAACTGATTATTCTGTGCAAAAAAAAAATCGCCAATAAAATCGATAGCCAAACAAATATCACCCTGTTTGTCAAGGAGGCACCCTAAAATATAGTTTTACCCATTTTGTAAATGAGCTTGAACTGGTTTGATCTTTTGTAAACATATTTTTCAACCTTTTGTTGTATCGCTACTTTTTAAATAAATTTCTTGAAACTTATACAATGTGTGGCATTTACAGCTACTATTTACTATCTATGAAGAAATGCATCTAATTATTCTTTGTCAATTATTAAAACAATTATTAACCATTGCGAATTACTTATTTCACCTCACGTAACATAAAGGCATCAAGGTTTTTAGCAATGACATTGAAACAACTACTGTTCATCTGTCGGTAGAATATTTTCTAAAGTAAGTAATTAATATGCACGCGAGGTTAAGTATGAAAAGTGATTACAGCCTGGCTAATGCGAGACAAGTAATTTGTGATTTTAAAGATTATGTGTTCTTAATGACACTTGTTAACTGTCGCAGTGTAAGGTCTGCCAACTGATAATGATGCGTAAGAAAAAGAGAGGGTAACAGTTCAATTGATGACCCCGTTAATTGCCTCAAGACAATTTCCTAGGAACACCACAAAGTATTTTCATGAATTAGTTAAGGTCTTTCATACACTGTTATGTTAAAGAATAAAAAAAGCAATGAAGTATTCTGTAGGTATTTTGACTAATTCTAAGTACCAAAAATAAAAAGTGCCTTTCCAGTACTTTATTTGGTACTTTACATGGTACTTTGTAGAATAATAGAAAGTTGTCTCTAAAGGCCGTATTTACCAACCAGAGTTAAACGAGGTTTCAGGGTAAAGGGCGAGTTAAGTCATGAAACGTTATTCACCTCTACAAAAACAGCGATTAACTCGTGGTGATGGATACCTAGAATAACCCTACGATTTCGGAGTGTTAGCGGCGAGTCAGCAAGCAATGGCGGACTTAAGAGATATGTTTGTTGAAATTGATGTATAAGATGGCTAGAAATCAGAAGTCGTCTTAAATTTCGTGTTCAGTTAACTCCAAAGTTGTTTTGGGAATTTCCCCGCTTCGGGAATAAAAATCGGCGAGTCATGCTAGAGTTGAGTTATATCCGAGATAGATTACAATCAAGTTAACCCGTGTTTGGTGAATACGGCCGTAAGTGCTTTAATATTATTTTTTGCGGATAACCTAAGCACTATCTGGCTAAAATAACCCTTTGCATACTTTCCTATTAGAGAGACGCAAATGATATAAAATTGAGTATAACTGTGCTGTATTCGTAAGATTAATTATGTTGATGAATTACATTTATCACCATAAATGTGCGTGCATTCATTTATTATTCCTATCCATGAAGATGTCATTATTAAACTTTCATAAAAGAAAAAAAAAACACGAAGATTTGTTAAAAAAAAAAAGAATATTGAAACGAAAAATATTGATTCATTAATTTTGCCACCTCGCTATTGGTCTTTTACAGATACAATTGAACATCTACTTTGTGCTACCATTCTAGACGGCTTTATAAATTTTGGGCTGTATTACAAGGGAAAAAATATGGAAGATTTCTGATACCTACATCGACAGAATTCTTCCAGAGAACACCCGTTTCCAATATTTCTAAAATAATTGGGATTATTGTTTCGGTACCTTCTATTTTGATTATTTTCTTTTACTTATACCACGGCTAGCCTCTTACCTGGAGACATTATTTGAAAAAATGATCATAAACAACTCAGCTGGATGTTTTGATGCTTTAATGACGATCTGTCTGCTCTACTGTACTGTCTCTTCGGGAATCCCACTTTAGTGATTTGTTTGATAAGAAAACTTTAGTGATTTGTGTTTTGGTAAAAGTTCATATTTTCTGATGAAAATAAATTTTGTATTTTCAACCTCAAAAACATATATCTTTAAAGTGGAATAAAAAATTACATCAATAAAGTTGGAAAATATTCTCTGAAAAACAAAAAATGGAAAATTATTAAATTATTTAGGAGGAACTTTCATTTTTTTTTTAAAGTACATGGAGAGTATTGGGTTTGGCATTCTTGAGTTTATTGATAAATACTCTACTGAGTCTACAAATAAATAAAATTTATTAGAACGTACTAAAGAAAAATATAATTGTACAAGCCAAGAGGTTTGGGAAAGGGTATTGAGGAGATTTTTTCTACCTTCAGAATAATAACCGCGAGCAAATCACATATATTTTGAAGTTATAGCTGTTTCGTCATGAGCCATATCAACTCCTTTCATCTCTAGTCTTCAATCTAAGCCAGGAATGTACTTGTGGAATCCATTCGAACGAATAATCAGAGAACATAAAACTGCAAGTTTCAAAGTTTTGTGTTAATCGCCACGGTGAAAGATTAAAATAATTATGGAAAAGATATCTAAACAAGTTTAGAGGTTATGGAAAAAAGATGTCCTACAAGGATTTAATTTCAATCAGAAACCATAAACATATTTTGCAAATGAATGCAATCTTTGGTCCAGACGATTTGTTTTATTCTTTTGAATTATTTAAGGAATACATTATTTTATGTAATTGGTGATTGGATTATTCGAATTTAAATTCTTAGAGAAATCTTTTTGTTTTAATGATTCCGAAAGAACTCCCTTTGCTTAATGATGAAAACAAAAAATGGTTTGTTTGTACAGTTTTTTCTTAGTATGTGATTTATTCGGGCCATCAGAAAGAGTTTTTTCTTGAGAAACTTCTATTGTCCTTAATTAACTGTACAGTTTTTAAATCTTTTTAGTACATCTACTTTTTGGAGAAAGTTAGTAAAATGTTTTGGGTATTTATATATTAGATGTATAAGCAATTAAAGTTGGAAAAAAAAAAGATGTTATCAAATTGGGATGGTTATTTGAATGATTATCAAGTGATGAAATATCATCAATCAAAACAAAAAAATAATCAATTTCATCATTAAAATGAAAAAATTATCAAATATGATAAAATTTATCATTTAGATCATCAAAGAAGTGATAAAATTTCTTTTTGTATTTTGTTCTGGTGAAATTTGATGATGAATGGGCAAATGAATTTTCTCAATCAAAATATTTTGATAATTTAATCTCACGAAAAAGAATACTTACTTTAAACATCTTCGGTCAATGTTTACTTCAAATATAACAGTACAGTTCTTTAAAAAGTAGAGTATACCTTAATAAGTTTTACACTTAAGTGATTTTCGAGCTTTTATTTAATTAAAAAAAATAATGTCTTCTATCAAAGCATTCATTTCTAACAATTGAAAAGTTCTTAATAGGATTACTTAACCTTTTAATCGGGATTTTGATGATTCAAACATGTAAATACTTCCCGTTACACGCTTTGCTCAAAGGTTCCACGGTAAATCTCGCCTCCTGCGCACCCATGCAATAAGCTGGGAGAAATCTTTTGGGAAGATTGTTAAAAGAACTGTTTTTAGAACTCTCGCCACCATCCGAATCAAGAAATAAAAAAAAGGGACCCATGGCCGACAACCAGTTATGCCAGAAAAAGCGGAAGCCTTTTCCAAAGGTCAGAATTGAAGTCACTGAGAGTCTGCACACAACCAGAAATAATTATATTCTTAAAAAAGAAACAGTGCCTCATCACGATCAAAGAAGAACGCGTCCTGTCAAAGCGAGAACCCAGGTTGGGCACTGGTTCGCTGGCAGTCATGACTTTCGTTGGCGGATGACCTCTCTGGATGAAACCCAAAGTATGAATTAAAAATTCATTATGCATTCTGATTTGATGGACTTTTGGTAATCGCCATTTTCGGAGATGTTTCGTCGCGTGGTCTTCCGAGGAAAGCAAAGACGAGTGTAGGATGTCTTCCCTAATGGTTCTCGCTGATGTACAATGGACATAAATTGTCATCCTTTTCACGTTTTCAAGGATAGTAACGTTTTCCGAAATGTGACTGCTGATTTCAATGACTGTAAAGATTGATGTAACGTCCCTTCTAATGATCGACTAAAAGTGACTTTATGTGTAAAATGCCACAATAGTAAG
The DNA here is from genome assembly GCA_026290005.1 of Latrodectus geometricus. NCBI lineage: Eukaryota > Metazoa > Arthropoda > Arachnida > Araneae > Theridiidae > Latrodectus > Latrodectus geometricus. The sequence continues at coordinate 20,066 of JAPDSC010143274.1, forward strand.
AAAACCTAATTTAACAGTACATGTGAAT
>JAPDSC010143280.1:0-11267 GCA_026290005.1 Latrodectus geometricus
CTAGAGTAATCATTTATATTCTTTCGAGAATTACATTTTATTTTCAATTGGCATTGCCATACAGATAAAAGTTGTAATTTAAAACAATTCTTCACTGATATAGAATTTTGATTTTTTTCTCAGATAATTATATTATCTTATACGTGTTACTAATTTAAACTTAGTTTAAAAACTTATATGTGTTAAAATTAGTTTTGTATTTCTTCATTGTGCACAGTTTCATGGACTTGATTTAGCTCTGCTAATATTGGGAATGTGCAACAACAACAACTAATTTAAACAGATAAATAACATTCAGTACAAGAAAGTTTTTAAGCGTATTATTAAGGGGAAAAGATAATTGCTTCCCAAATAAAGTTTAAGTTGAAGATATGAGACAGTAAAATTGCTTATTGTGTTATTCGCGTATGAAGGAAAATATACAAAGAAAAATCTATTAATATTAAGGGACACTTTTTTAAAAATCATCGAAGCAACATTTTCGAATTAAAATAGTTAAAATTGCTTAAAACATCAAATAATTATTATGTCTCTATTAAACATATGTTTTAGTTAAATATAATATGCGACATCTACGAAAGAACTAATATCTGTAATTCACGCCAATACGAATAATAGAAAATCATTTATAATTATACAAGTAGAAAATTAATTTATACTTTAAAATATTTGGAATAAAAATCAGAAAAAATCCATTTTTCATAAAGGTAATCATACATTAAGAATGATTTTTAAAAAATTGAAATTGATAACTTTTTCTAAGAAAATTCCATTTATAGAGATTTATGCTAGCCATCGCTTCAAATATTTTTCTTTTCTTGGATTTGTTTTCAGAAAGGGATTTTCGACTATCTTTTATAAAATAAAAACAAAAGATAAAAATTTAATATCAAAGATTTGTTATCAGTTTTGTAATATAAAAGGCTGTTTAGGAAAGTAATTTAAAACGTCTTCAATTTTATTTTATGTACAATAGTTCGTTCTTCAATACCCGTGGACCAATGTAAAGTTCTTGCGAATGATTTCGTGCTTCTGTTTTTTCTTCATCTACATTCCTTAAACTTAATAAATTCTGATAGAGTAATGCATTTATATTCTTTCGAGAATTACATTTTATTTTTAATTGGCATTGCCATACAGATAAAAGTTGTAATTTAAAACAATTCTTCACTGATAAGGAATTTTGATTTTTTTCTCAGATAATTATATTACCTTATACGTGTTACTAATTTAAACTTAGTTTAAAAAATTATATGTGTTAAAATTAGTTTTGTATTTCTTCATTGTGCACAGTTTCATGGACTTGATTTAGCTCTGCTAATATAGGGGATGTGCAACAACAACTAGTTTAAATAGATAAATAACATTCAGCGCAAGAAAGTTTTTAAACGTATTATTAAGGTGGAAAAGATAATTTTTCCCCACCTAAAGTTTAAGTTGTAGATATAAGACATTAGTATAATTGCCTTAGATTTAATGTTTTTTATAATGTATGGTAAATGCAATCCTGTTACATTTCATGGCCATTTTGAATGTTTAAGAAATAAGTACATTTTATTCATAAAACATTTTACTATTCTCTTTTTTTAAAAAAATTAAAAATTTAAAAATGTTTATTTTTAATATTTTCTCTATGAATTAGTGAAGTAATAAAAGCTCTTATATTACTTCACATAAGACAAATTAATAAAAAACTGATTAAAAGTTCTTGAATTGCTTCAAGGTACAAAATTTAACTGTATATTAAATGTCTCCTCATTAAATTACTTATCTTGAAATAATTAATGTACAAATCATTAATTATGTATTAGTTCTCAAAACGTCATTACACAAATGAGAACTTATTAGAAATCTCTAGAAATTTAAGGCGTCTGAAATTTAATATGTAATTTATGATAAAAGTATTCTTAGCTTCATTAATTTTTGTCAAAAATATAGTTTGTTAACAATTAATAGTATATATTTCCTTTTAAGATTTAAGAACTAAAAGTATACTATTTTCAAAAAAAAAATTTTTTTTCGACTTAAAATTAAAATTTAGTATAAAATATTTTGACATTTCATAGAAATTTATTTTATATAAAGTAATAATACATGTATTATTTCATTACTTAGAAATTCATTACATAGAAATTGGATATACATGTATTACTTAGTTTTCATTTGAATTAATATGATTCTCATTAAACTTACCTTGAAATAATTAATGAATGAATCGTTAATAGTAATACGACTCTCATAATTTCATTAAATAAAGGAAAATTTACTAGAAATTCCTAGAATGTTAAGACGTTGGAAATCTAATACATAATTATAGACAGAAGTATTTTTTAATTTCTAGAATTAATGACGTTTACCATTTATCAAACTCAGTCCTTGAAAATGTCGCAATATAGTATGACGAAACTTTTCGTCTAGGATTTGGGCTACGGATTTATTTCTAAGGCATTTTGAATCTTTAAACATTTTAACAAACACAATTTCTCCAACAATTAATACATTTTTAAATTTAAATGAACTTAAATAGAAATCATTAATTAATGATCAAATGAGTTACATAATGGAGAGACTCTTCTGAGCATTTTTACACTTTAGATGATTTAAAGATTATTTTCTCAACTGTATTTCTTTTGAAAATAATATTCATGAATTTAGAAATTTATCAGGAAAAATTCTATTATCAGCGAAATGAATTGGGAAAAGGAAACTTTTTCCAAATTTTAGATTGGGAACAATTACATGAGCGATTTAAATCAAAAAGTATTTTCTTATTAACTATGTCTTACATGATTAAAATAATCGACTAATTTATCACTCTTAATCCTTTATCGATTGTATCAAGAGATACAATCGATAAAGGATTGAGGGTTAAGAGTCTCCCATATCTTCATTTGCTTATAAAATATCCTCATTTTGTTATGTTTTAGGTCTTTACTTTGTTATAATGGTTTTAACATTTGTTTAAATATAAGCATACATTTTTTTATATTGTATTTGTAACTGAATATTTATGGTGACATAAAATAAATAAAATCTGTTATGAAAATGTAACATATTTATATTAAAAGAGACGAATAATCTTAGGTACTATTTTTTCTTGAAATATCTTAACATTAATTAAAGGCCTTAAATATACAAAAATGAAATTCAGAATTAATTACAGTAACTTATGAATAATAAACATTTTACAATGCACTTTTATGTTGAATAGTTTTAATTTTAAAAATAAATAAAGAAACAATTTCTCCCATGTCTTCGTTAAGGTTGCATCTATTTTGATTTACTCTCTCTTCTGATTTCTATTTTTCAACGTTTCTTTCCTAAGCTATTCTCTTATGCTCCTGTTAACATTGTTGACTCAAGTGATTTTAACTCTCTCAACAAAATATCTCTTCAAAATTTAAATTTATTTTACGTTCTGATTGCAAAGATATTTTCCAGCAACTTTGAAGATACTTTTCATTTGGGATGTCCGGAAACTGAATAGTTAATTATCCGGCCCCCAATGTAAATATTCGTGATATCAAATATCATATAGGGCGTGAATGTACATAAGGGGTCTAAAAACACTTTAAACTATGAATTCTGACAAAATATACCCTCGTACGCATAAAAGAAATCCTAAATTAACAAATATATATATATATATATATATATATATATATTTGAAACACATTATAAATTCTGGGAACAAATTTAATTAATTTCGAAAAGTGCATAATGAATGAATTATTTTAGAAACAATTAAAATTTGTTTAAATGTAATTGAAATAAATTGTTTTATACAAAAATACACTTCTTAAAATATTCATAGTAAGAATAATCCAGAAATACATCTGATTTGATCAATTTTTTTTTAAAAACATCCATTCGTAAATCAAGATATATACCATCCATTAACGGATATATGCAGCTGGATTTTTTTCCGAAAGATACAAAACATTTTCTTATTGAAAGAAAAATTCAATATGAAAGATTTATCATAAATTCCATAAAATGAAACAGATACTAAATTCACTGTAGGAAAATATTCTACATTTTCTTTGGTTTTATCTTGTTTACAATGACATGAAAGACATATTTTATTACCATAACCGCAAATTCAATTTGATTTTCAATAATTACAAACAAATAAATATAAATCATATCCAAGTTGATGCCGAATAATATCAAATTTCTTAAACATATTATTAAATATATTTCCACAAACTTATATCTAAATAACCACTTTCAAATAACTGAAATCAACGGAAATTATATAAGTGCTTTGTAACCGCATTATATAAAATATAATGCCTTAATCTTCAGAATTAAGTATTGTGAATTTTAACCAAAATTTTTAAATATAAGACATATAAATATATTTCATTAATTGAAAAGGAATATCATTTATAAGTTTGTTTTAATAATATTTTTATTTTTGAAAATAGCAATAAACTATATTTAAAAACTTTCATAACATCCTGTTTGCTTCTGTACTGTAAAAAAGAAAATTTGCGAATATTGTTTTCTACAGATGTATATCAATTTCAAAACACGCATATTTATTATTTTAAATTATATTTTTCCGAAAATTTCGTAATTATAAATATAATAAAAAATAGCAATATATTGTGTTATTCGCGTATGAAGGAAAAATATACAACTGAAAATCTATTAATAATAAGGAACACATTTTAAAAATCATCGAAGCATCATTTTCTAATTATAATAATCAAAATTGTTTAAAACATCGAATAATTACAATGTCTTTATAAAACATAGTTAAATATAATACGCGACATCCAAGGAAAACTGATATTTGTAATTCACGCTAATACGAATAAAAGAAAATCATTTATAGTTATACAAGTAGAAAATTAATTTATACGTTAAAATATTTGAAATAAAAATCAGAAAAAATCCATTTTTCATAAAAGCAATCATATATTAAGAATGGTTTTAAAAAATTTAAAATTGATAACTTTTTCTAAGAAAATTCCATTTATATAGATTTATGCTAGCCATCGTTTCAAATATTTTTCTTTTCTTGGATTTGTTTTCAGAAAGGGATTTTCGACTATCTTTTTTAAAATAAAAACAAAAGATAAAAATTTAATATCAAATATTTGTTATCAGTTTTGTAATAAAAAAATGCTGTTTAGGAAAGTAATTTAAAACGTTCTCAATTTTATTTTGTGTACAATAGTTCGTTCTTAAATTTCCAATAAACTAAAACATTTCTTTTTACAAGAAAGGTTTCAATTCAAAAATACATTTTAGAAAATTTATATAAATTGTTTTAAAATCTGTAGTTTCTTTTATGTGTAAGTAACGTCACTTCAACTTTCAAAATTTCTTTACTTATTATTGCAAATATAATATTTTAATGTATATCGTAGGAGGTAAATTTTATATGATAAGTTTACACAGTACATTCCTATACTTATGTTTAAGAAATATTATGAGTGTTCAAAATAAATATCTCCAGCAATATTATACTACTGTTGACAAATTTGCCAAAGATTAATTATCTCATGTCATTCATATCTTGGAATCGACATAAGAAATGTACCCACAAGTATAGTCTTGGAGTTGAAATGACGTCATATGACTTCTGTTTAGATTAAACAATATCCACAAGAAAGTCCTAAACAGCTAGAGGTCATGTGAATAAGGTGTATATAATGTGTCTTCTGATTCAACAAGATCGATTGCTTACTTTCTTGACAAACATCTCATGGAGATATTTTTTTCAAGAAAGTCAGCAGTCAATTGTGTTGAATGTGAGATGATACATTGACGCATTAGAACACGACTCTTCTAACATTTACTACATGAAAAATTTCTCGAAAACATTCAACAATGTACCAGCTAACTGTTGCAGTTTTCTGTCCTGTCAATTTAAAAAGTTTGATTAATCCTGAACTTCTGAAGGAAAATGCTATACATTATTATTTCAAGACCCATATTCTTTTTACCATTTCAAATCCATCATATAAGACTGATACTTTGCTTTTTTGACATGTTAAAATGTCAGAATAATGGTACGTACATTTCATCAATTGTTAAGATTTCCTAAATAATCACTGGCCACCATCAGAAATAATCGTTAACAATAAAAAGTTTATTGAATTATTCAGACATACCTATTTATAAGGTTCAGTTAAACTATGCGAACACCACGCCGAAATATTATATCCATAAACAATTCATTATGAATAAATTTAAATGTGGTGGAAATTCTAATAATGGGACCTACCAAAAATGTTGCATCTTTTTTGTAAGCAGTACAATTATCATGGATTAAATTGTTCATAAAATATACCCGGGACTGCATCATCTACACGGGACTTTAATTCATAACAACTTTTTTGTGTTTTAAACTGGAAAAAGTTGCGATATTTGTAAGCTGTCTGTGACTACAATTACATGAAACAAGCCTTCATTTCCAAATGCAATTTGTTGATATTATAAGCACACTTGGTTTAATCAATCTTTAAAATAGTAGATGGTCATAGCATGATAAATTTCTCGTATCTTCTAATTTTTTTTTTTTTCTGAAGTTTATTTCATGATAAATAACTTACAATTGACCACCAACAAAAAATCGCACGAGAAAAAAATATAACTCAAATATTGAATAATATTCTTTAATTTTTTTCCACTATTTCTCATTCGTACGTATCTCAAAAATTTCAGATTGACTTTAATTAAAGCAAAAACAACGGCATGAATCTCAAAATACACTATCTCGAATAGTTATCTACATTGGGGTCGCGGTGGCCTAGTTTGTTAAAAAGTCATTAACAGAAGATAATGAGTTCAAATCTTGCCTAAGCCAAACATCAAAATTGGTAACAAAAGACGGCTGGAACAGTTGAAAAGCTCAAGATCTCAATGTCCTTCAATTTAAATGATGCTTGATGAAAATAGGATTTCAAGTAACGGAGGTCTTGCGCTTAACCTTTACTTCTAAACTACGAAATCTCCATCACCTGGCAGCTTTTATTTAATTGGTAGAAACAACTCCGGACTAGGTACAGGGAAGTATGCGATATGCAAACATATTCTCTTTATTAGTAATTGAACATAATTACACATAATAAATAAATAAATATAGAATTTGAATTAAATATTAAAACTTAAAGTTTTTAATGATATATGTAATTTTTACTTACCTATCAAAATGATTAGTCTACCTATCTTTCAGTTCACGAAAATCCACATTGTATCTAACATGAAAAGCTTTCTTAAAGAAGATTATACGTTACGTAATATTCTTAAAGAATATTGCAAAGTATAATTCTTCTTGCAATAACAGATAAAGTAAACATTTAGAAATTGTATTTCATGAACAATGTCAGAACTCAAACAAAACAGAAAAAGAAAATTTCGTTTCGAAATTGACTTCGTTATCTTAAAGCTCGCAAATACGATACAGTATTTTAGTAATCTGTTAAACAACTGCAACGGATAACGTTATTTTGTAAAAAAAATTATTTGTCTTCGAAATATATTTCGTTATAGGCACGTATTTAATATTTAAAAAAAATATCCATTTATTTGAAATATTTAATAGAATATCTATTTATAAATTTCCCAAAAGTGTTGACTTTTTTTTAATCGAAATTCCTAGTTAGTTAAAGAAAATAAAAGTCTGAATTTAAATGATAAGGAAGGAAATAGCGTGAAAAATAATATTGGTTAAAATTTTTAATATTTCATTTATGAATTATATAGAGCACCTATTTGCCTTTCTATCTGGTACACATGTATGTTTTAAATTTTTATACACAGCTCAAAACAATTAAAGGATATTCAGTTTACGGTTTGATCTTACATCTAAAAAATAGTTTAATTTATTGGTATATTATTGACAGTAGTAGGCCTTATGAGATAAAATGGATATTGTTTGCCAGAAAGAAAACGCTTATTGAGCATTTGAGTAGAAAAGGAAAAAAAACGCAATTGGTGCTTAAGAGAGGAAAAATAAAAAAAATAGGTTTTCTTAAAAGAAAATCATTTATTAAGGCAGTATGGTTTCCCCGGACAACCAGCAATGTTCAACACAGTTGAGGCATCGAACCAATGAGGCTCTTAATGAGAAACAAGAGCCTCATTGATTGAGTATTCTCAGGGGTATTCCGTCCCACTCCCCCAGAAGAGAACTTTCTAGTTGTTGGACAGTTTATAGAAGTGGTTGGCGTCCTACAATTAATCTTCCTAAAATGTCCTAAACATGAGCTCTATATACGCTGATCATTTTATTCGTATGATTCATTTTGTTTATGGAAATCATTCATCAAGTTAGTGCGATGTAACCTGCAATTGTCGTCCCTTAATTAGAATTTGTCTAAAATTTCAGTGGCTAAAATGTGTCAAACTATCTCATCCTTCTATGAACGACCAATCAGAACTACAGTTTGAATGGTATGAGATGCCCCAACTTAGACCATCACTCCCCCATTACCAAACCTGACACTTTCGTAGTCTTCTTTCTGGTGCTACGTTTCCTATAGATTAAAATACACTTCTTGTCAGGATGAAGAGGAACAGAGTACTCGTCAGAGATATTGCACCATTCATTTCTAATCCAGTTCATATGCTCTGTCGCCTGCTCCCAGCTGGTGTGATGGTGCCTTGAAGTTAATGTGACACACTGGTCAGGGAGCATACAGCCTTACAATGTGGAGGCTGTCACAAACAGATTGTGTCGAAACTGTGGTAAAAGTAAAGATGTTAAAAAAAAAGTGACATTCTTATTTCGGAGTCTCCGGTCCTTTAGTTTTAAATAACGGTTTTCATTGGACATTGTTGTACATCTACGACCTTGACCTGATCTTCGGGCCTGAACTTCCAGTCTCCAAGAAACAGCTCCAGATCCTAGAAATCACGCTTTGTGAATCTCCAATGGCTTCTTCTACTTCGGATTGTGTTTGAGCTCTCTCTAAACAGTCAATAACTCCCCAAGTTTCTGATTCATTTAAATGGCTTCGTTGAGACATCGCATTCATTGAAACAATGCATTAAATGAACGTCTATCATTTTTTCGCTTTGTCTAATATTAAGTTGAAAACCAAATCACACTCGCTGTTACTAAAGCGTCGTCTCGATATCAAACTCAAAACTCGCATACTGCTAAGTTCAAAAATCACGTTACTTTATAAAAACAATTATCATTTAATTGTTTTGAGCAATATATTTTTTGTTAAGTTTGTACTATAGTTGTTTGGTAACTGCCCGTATCCCAAAACATAATTCTAAAACTTATAATTAACGAGAATAAATTATAAATAATAATGAAATCTTTTAAAAAATCAATTTCTTTGTTAACAAATATATAGGATTTTAAACAGTATTTATAAAATATGCCCTTATGAAAAATAGTATATAAAATATTTTGATATATAAAATTTCAAATACAAAATAAAAATTTACAAATATTTATATATATATATATATATATATATATATATATATATATATATATATATATAAACACATGTAAATATTTGTGAATGTCTTATATTTCCGTTTATTATCTTGTGGTGTTTTAGTGTATTATTAGCAGTATTATCGATTAGTATTATATATCATTATTGGTTGGTTAGATATCGGAGACTATTTATATAAGTTTTTTATGTATGTATTTTTATGTATACATATAGTCCATGAATAGAAAATACTACTTGTAGATACACGCATGCATATACGTTCAAGTATATGTGTAAATATATAAGAATGAAATTACCGGTGATTCTATCGCAAAAATTCTTCACTTTAGAAATCAGAATAAACAAACTTCGTAAAAGAAGAAAGAGGAAAGATACGTTTCAAACTCATTCCATAGAATTGCTTCTGCACTCTTAGAAACGTCTCTTTTTGAATTACTGTTAATGAAAGAAACTGCAATTCTAACAGAAGGGATAAATGAGCGACACTTAAGGCTTTCAAATAAGATGTTTTCTTACTCAACAATAATATCCTTAGTATTAAGTAGTGAAAAATATAGTATTCGGATCTTTTTAAAATTTAATAAATAGGCAAATCCGTAATATTTTACTGTAAAATTTTATTTTATAGTAATTTTTCTTGATAAATACTCTGTAAATGTGAAACAAAAGAGAAAAACAATATTTGATTATCTGAACTAAATATTTATACAATTGGTCAGATAAGTTTTAACAACAAAAATCTGCTGTAAACATCTGAATATTTACTGCAGAATATATATATCTGATTGTAGGATCTTTTAGAATCATTTTTCTTATTTATGTGTCATAAATAAAAAACCGTGGAAAGATCTTGAGTATGGACATGAAACAATCTTTTTCAGCGGATTCTCATGAAAAAAATTTCTAAATAAAAAAGTACATAAATAAGAAGTTACACTTAAAAGACTACATTATTTCCTGAAAATTTTTAACTTAGTTTAATTAAACTTTAAATTTATGTTTCAAAATTTAATAAATTCTACACAAAAACGTGAGGTAAAAGAAATTATTTTCAATTCTTTTTTTAAAGAAATTTTCACACTTTTTATATTTTCTTTTCCATTTTTCCCTTTCCTTCATTCTGTTTTCTTTTTAAGGGATAATCAAAATATTTCCCCTCTTTTGATAGGGAAAAGGAAAAATAAGCAAAAACAAAATTTTCCCTTTTTAAAGGGAAAAATATTATCTTTCAAAAATGAATATAAATGTCTTTCTTTTTTATGCATATAAATTGGGGAAGATTTTTAAAATATTTGGTATAAATCATTTGTATTTATCAGTTTTTGTCATTATCTTACAAAATGCATTTTATGAAACAAAAATGCATTAAGCTGAAATGTATTCAGAATTAAGCGGAGAAAAAGTCTATTAGCGAAATTTCGCCGAAAACAACACAATAAAAAAGGCTAATTCCCTTATCTCCCTAATATAGGGATAAAAAGCTTTCTACCCAGGATGATTTCATTATAGTCTCCAGAGAATAATTAAAAAAGGGAGAAAAGGGAAAATGCGATAAAGAATAGGCGAAAGCAGTATTCCTCGATGATATAGTTTTATGTAAATGTTTCTAATATTGCAAATTACGAAGGAACAATTATTAATATTTATTCGAAATATTCCTATGTTCCTGTAATTCCCTGAATTCTAGTTATTTTTTGTGTATTATCGGTAAATATTTTAGTAGCCTTTTGTGATTTTAAGACATGTTGGTGTTACGTTTATGTTTAAATATAAAATTTTACCATGTTCCAAATTCTTCATTCTGAATATCAATCTTTAACAGTATTTAGA
>JAPDSC010143280.1:11277-22639 GCA_026290005.1 Latrodectus geometricus
AAAAAAAAACAGAGCTGAAAAATCAAAATACAAGCGAGATTTCAATTTATATTGATTAAAAAAATTAGTTACAAATATATTTTCACCATTTGTTCCCAAATAAAATGATGATGTTTTGATGTTGAACATATTGAAATAAATATTATGATTCTAGTTTTCATTTATATAAAGAATAAAGTGCTGTATAGTGACTTCTATATTTGAAAAGAACCTAAAGCAATAATAAGATATTTAACATATATATATATATATATATATATCCAAATTAATTAATATGCATAAATTATAAAATGTTACAGAAGATTCTTACAGATTAACAGGAGAAAGTGTTCTAATTCTTATGTCTGTTTTTTATTGTTTAAAAATGCACCATTATTTAATGAGAAAATAAGAAAAATATTTTACAAATTCCGAAAATCCTTCCCTAAGTATAATTTCTTTTACACTTTCTATTTAATTTACATACGAACGTAAATCATTCGAAGCTTCAAACTGTCTATTTATTTTAAGATTTTAATTTTAAATTCCAAAATTCTCTTTTCTTTTCATTAAGTATGAGTAATCAAACAAGGCAACTTTTTCTCTGCAAGAAAAAAAAATACTGCTTCACAAAATTAAAGATACACTTCAAATAATTTATTTTTTAATTTCTTCACTCACTTTAAATTCTCCTGCTTATTGGTGCAGGAAATTATTTTTGGGAGTAAGGATAAAACAGAAAAAGAAATATACATGAATTCGTTATTTCACGAGATTATAAAAAAAAAGATAGTGAAAACGATTACGGAAAAATTTACATAATCATTTCACCAAATATCCTTAAAGAAATAGTGATGAACAAAACAAACAAATGAAAACAAAATTAAAAAAAGATTGAAATAAGAAAACATATTTTATTTTCTGAAAAATGCCTTGAGTTTGAGCTTCACATATAATTAATTTTAAAAAATGATATCACAGATAAGTTACCGAAATATAAAAATCTAATGGCATATCTATTGACTAACATTTTAATTACAGAAAGTTAATCACATTTTAAAGTTTAGATAAAAATAGAAAAATCAATACGACATATGTTAATGAAACTTAATTTCAATCCACCTGTAACATTTAAGGAGTCTAAATGAGTTTAACGATTTATTTTTCAATAAGTATTTAATAAATAGAATAGTTCATAAGCATGTGTTATATTATTTTTTACTCGTTTTATGGAAATCCAATTATGTTTTATTATAAGGGAGTTTAAATTGTAATATAGTGTAGAGAATTTAAATCTCTAATTTAATACGTAAATACTTTTTTATTGTTATAAAATATAAATGTGACAAGATTCTGACATGATTATTTTAATTATGTTGTTATTACCTAACCAATTTTATCGACATGAACACCTATATAAATCCCACAAGCATTTGCATTTTTAAACTGACGAGTCATGATAAAGGGTGTAAGATGCAGCTCCAGGAGGCCCAGACCATGAAATTTGACTTTGACTTAAGCCTGCAAAGTATTTAGCTCAGTTAGTGTGCAGATGTTTGTAATTTAGAAGCAGGGACCATGCGAGAAGACCCCAGCTAGACATTCCATAACACCCCCATAAGGTATCATTTCACTCGGAAGACATTGCGACCACAAATGGCACAACCGCTATTAACTACAACAGACTTTCGTCTGAGTAGGGATTCAAATTCATTGTCTTCCAATAATGAGAGCGACTTCCTGTCCAACCAAGCAACCACGAGCTAATTCGACACTACTTTAACTTTTACAGAAAAATGATATATTTAGATTTATTAATCTTATTATTATAAAATGATATATAATCAGACTTATATCAATCTGATTATATACATCTTTCATTCAACTGATACATTTTTAAAAAAAATGCACATGATATATTAATATCTGGATTAACTTAATTTTAGATATCAAATATATTTTGTTTCATTATTATAGAAGTTGCAGAAATATATTGGAAGTTAAGTTAATTAATAAAGTTTTCAATACCTTATAATTTGATGATAAGGTCTGATAAAATCAATCCAATAATAAGTTTTCTTTCATGAGGATACCAAAACTTTTAGAAACCTTTACTGCATTCAATCAAAAGATAAACAAAGGGTGGCAAGTTATAGACAATATATAGACGGAAACTAACAATTATTTCTTTTATATGACGTACTTCAAACTAATATTTGACTGATTCATTTTTATTGATGGTATTTGAAAAAAAAACATGTACTGTAAAAGAAGAAGCAAAAGAGTACTTCGGAAATTTATCTGACATTTTCAGAGAATAATGATTCTGACGTTATTAATACAAGAATAATCATTCATAAATACAGCATTGTTGTCTCTTTTATGAATTTATTTTGTACAGCTATATATGTATCATAAATATTTATACTTTATAAGAGTTACAATTTGCTATAATAAACAATGGAGTAATTGGTATTACTTTATCATTACGATTAGCTTTTCTTCAGGGAATAAGCAACTGTTTAATAATAGTATTAATGTAAAAGTATCTTGGATGAGAATGTGCGGTTTATTTATGTATCAATTATTTATTCCGTAATATACTAAACTACTAAGCTAAACTTAGCCCCACGACAACTTGTATATGGGCCAAATTTAATAAACTTTTAGAATTTAAAGATGAGAAAATACGTATTTTTGCGATGCACCATAAATGTTTATTACTTATTATATATATATATATATATATATATATATATATATATATATATATAAATTCTGTTGCAAGACAGCTTAAGACGACATCCCTGTTTAGTTTTCAAGCAAGCTTGTTACTCAGATTTATCAACCCATCGAAGGGATTAAATGTTGAATAGAAATTGCATATACCCAGGATCGAACCTCGGACCTTTGAAATGCTACTACAATGCCACTGTTTCCAGTTCCGTAGTATAACAAGTATTAAATAAATTTAGTTTACATTTTCAGAAAGCAATTATCATTGAATTTGTCAATACTTAAGTGTTACCATTTATAGATATGAGTATGCTCTACATTTATTCATTACTTATTTTGTTCATAGATAGAGCATGATATATTTAACATTATGAATGATATAAGATATACGGAATCATTTATTTAACAATATAACAATAATGTTCTATAGGAATTCAATGAAAGTACAAATAATACACTTAGAAAATTCAGCTTAAGTTTCCAGATGAAAGCTACTGAGTGAAACAATCAATACAAGAATTAATCCTACAATTATGTTCTATATATATATCTATACCATTTAATTGTTTTCTGATGCACAATGATACAATTCGAGTCTCACTTTCAAATAAACTTTCCAACATTTAAATGTCAAGAGGTCAACGAATTCAAGTGCATTAACCAAATCTTCTCGGACTCAGATTATTTCCCGGCTTATGCAATTAGCTTCCAAAGATATTTGGAGTCGCCATTGCAATTCAAATTATCTACCTATTAAACAATTCTCGCTGCAGCTCCAGAAGCCAGTTATGTAATCAGGTGAGAATCTGTTCGACAGGGGATATGGACTGAGATTAAATCGAGTTGTAGTTACTCGTAAAGGGTGGAAGATAAATGACATCTTCCATCCTTTAAAAGAACTATGCGATGCAGACAAGTCTAATTTAAATCTTTTCGAACAAAACTTTCTGCACTCAAAAAGATAAATGTTGGCTGACATTTTGGTAGTTACGAATTAGTCTGTCAAAAATGTTACCCAAAACTATATGGCTCTATATGTTCTTGTTTAATGCCAAATATTTCGCCTTGTTTTATATAACCTCGAGTAATACTAGATAAGTATTTTTTTCTGTTTTTCTTGAAGGATGCCGCTATCACCTGGTTCACTAAATAAATTCAGGTTTTAACATATTTTTTTTTTAATTACGTGAGCATTTTAAATGCATAATCACAGTTTAAGTAAAAATATTAAAGTAAAAAACAACGAAGGAAGTCAAAATAAAGATTTAGAATAAGTTAAAACATGTGTGTGCGTTAAAACAGAGTATAGCTAATTTAATTATATACTTAGTTATTTATTTATATATATTAGCACGCACTTAACGCTTCTCATTATTGTGGGCAAGGGCTTATTTATTGCTGAAAGAGAATAACATCTATCTTCTAATGGCTTGCATAGCGTATCCTTGTTGGAACTGTAGCATAAAATAAAAAACTACTAACACTTCACATTACGTAAAATTATCTTAAAAATTAAATGGCTCTATGCTCACTTTGAACGAATGCATGACAGAATTCTTTAGACCATAAGATTCCTTGTTCAATTCCAACCTCAGTTGAACTACAGGAGATGGATGTTAAGCATCTTTCTTAAACATGTACGTATGCAGATATAGAGTTTGGGAGTTATCCGGGTTTTCTTTCTTCCGACACATGAATACAGCCTACTATTTATGAAAGATCAACCGTTTTTTCTATTTACGAGCTAAAATGACTTACAGTGGTCTTCCATCGTTAGATTGTCTTCAAAGTGGTGTCAAAAGTCGAAGATGGGAGTCAAACTCACAAACTCATGAGCAGATGGTCAGACCACTAACCATTCCGCTACCAGCTCGGTTTTGTTGGATAAATATTTGTATGTAAACGATAATGGAGAAATACCGAAAAACTGGTTGTAATTTATTAAACTGCTAACTCTAAGGACATAATAACAATAATAAGAAGGTATCTTTCTTTTTTAACAACATTTATTGATTGAAACAAGCATTAAGAAAGGCATAAGTGATATAAAACTCGTGGAAAGAGGTGTTATCGTGCAAAGAAAGTAGCGGCTTCGATATCTGACCCATTTGAAGACTGATATGCTGAAGATGCTGAAAGGACTGATATACTTGTTAAAATTTCATAGGATTCAATATGATTGTTGCATGGTAAAGAAGAGTGGCAACTCTGGTATCGACATAGCTATTTTATCATTGTTCAAAACAACGGCAGCAAAATGTTCAAAGTAATGTCTTAGTCAGTAGAAATAAACAAAAGGTGTAAAAAATATAATAACCTCTAGTGACTTAAAAAGGTATCTTTCTCATGCCGAAAAAGTGTGTGTTTTATACCTGACCCAAACTAAAAATGTGTCATGTTCACAAATGGTGACAGCGACACATAAAATAGATAGAGGTCAAAATCTCCATCCACTGGTTTATGGCGAGCTGTAGAGTGGTTAGGTATATATTATATCGGAAAATGTTAAGGTAAGCATTACACCTTAGTTTTGGACTTTAAAAATTAATCTATTGCTAAAATTTTATGAAAATGATTTTAAGTTAAAAAGGGAATTTTTTTAAAAATTTCCCTACATACTGATTTTAAGATCAGATTTTTTTTTATATTTTGAAGTTTAAAAAACTATACATTTTCTTAAGTATAATCTTTATAATTTAAAACTTTAATGACTTTAATGAATCTTAGCTTTAATGAATTTTAGTAACTTATAACTTAATTGCAAATAAGATTAGATTTCACAAATAAGATTTCATCACTTCATATTTTGTGAAAAAAAAGGATTTAATACAAACATATGTTATGGGTTAAATTAATTCCAACAGGAAAAATAAGATTATTATAAATTAAATTATATTCTTTAAAAATTTATTTTTAAATTATTAAAAAAAATTGTAATTTATTTTTATATGTATATAATTAGAAACCAATTCCTTAATTTTTCCCGATTTAAGCAAGTAACTATGGAACCTATCACTTAAGATATAGGCTATTTATAGAATGCTCTCCCCTTGTCAATACTGCTTCTCTTTGTTTCTTTGTTTAACATATAGGGAATTCCTGTCATAAATGTTCTCAGCAGATGCTCACATAGCGGCACCCTCACCCCAGAGGCATCTAGCACTTTTGTAAACGTCTTTGCAAATAAAGTGTCTTCTGCGTTAATCAATTTCGACAGGAGCTTACATGTTTCAAGGCATTCAGAATTACTCAGTGTTATTCGATAGGATGAATTCGTTGCTAACAAATTTGTTTTAGATAAATTTTCTTAGACTTACTTCTGATTTATTAGTTGTATTTCCTATATTTTGCTATATTCGTTTAAATGTTGTCTCCAGAATATACAATAGCGACAGTATTTGATATGATGAATTCAATCTCTAGAAATTTGAATATGATGAATTAAGTAACATTATTTATTTAAAATTTATTGTTTATGGAGACCTTAATTTGACAATTTCGTTTCCAAGTTGTTCTTAAAGGGGCCACCCAACTTGTCTAAAGGTTAACGTAACTGACTACGCATGGGGAGGACTTGGGTTCGAATCCCGAGTCGGGCATGGATGTACTTTCTCTTTCTCTCTCTGTGTTTCTTGTCCTTTTCTCAGATGATGGATGAATGTGGCCCGCCCTATTAACGGGTTTGTGGTGGTGTGGTGTGGCGTGGGCGATGCTAATCGTACCTCCTTGACTTGGTTCACAGGTGCCCACCGGATAACGATAAAATGAGTAGCAGTTTCCGGCCTTGTTGCGGCAAATGGGCTAACTTGCTCAAGGGTGCCCGCCATTAGAAATAAAAAAAAATGTTCTTGAAGGTTAAATTGGCTATATTTTTCAATAGAAGAAATTCACTTCAAAGTTTAAATTTAAATAATTTTATGTAACTACAAACTAAGTGAACCTTCATTAGGAAATTGATATTTAATTGATGAATAAAGGAATGTGAGAGTAAATGAGTACTAAATTTGAATGAACTATACATTACACTGCAACACATTATCCATTTGAAAATGCGATAAGAGTCAGAATTTCAATTTATACCTATGGTTTTTAATTATGTTCCCTAGATTTAAATTTTTTTTTGTCGAGTGCCGGACAGATTGACAATATGGTTGCTTCTCTTTTCCAACTGAACTATAATTTGGTGTGAAGCCTGACTTTTTCACTACACACATGTTATAAGTACCTGTTTATAGGGTAGTCAACCATTCATACTTCATTCATAGGAAGAAATGACTAAGACAGGAGAGAGACAAAGAGAAATTACATCCATGCCCGAACCTGGATTCAAACCAATGACCTCCATATCCACAGTCAGGCACACGGACCACTAGACAGGGTGAGTGGCTCTTGATAATCATAATGAATAAGTATCGCCTTGTTTTAGTTAATATCAAAATTTCGAGAAAGTATACTGTATAGTTTGAATAATTTGTAAAATATTACAATGAAATTGAAATATCATTTACATCATTAACAACACAAATAATTATCAAAGGAATTTATGTGAGATATAATTAGCCAACCAATTAAGAAGTTTTTTTTTTTTTTTTTTTTTTTTTTTTTTTTTTTTTTTTTTTTTTTTAACTAATGTAATGATTTATGTGAATATAGATTTAAAGTTTTGTCTGTTTTGTATTAATAATAATAATAAATCAGTAAAATTCTCCCTCGCACTTGTAATAGAAGGGTTTACGCTCGGTTTCTGTTCAATACTTCATGGGTTTGATTCAAACCTTCTGTTAAATATATTTGTATTATGTGGAAATCCTCTTTCAAATGCAGTTCTAATTAGTTGTCTTGTACCAAAAAAATAACCATCAGAGACTATAAATAAATAAATATTGAAATTTATAATGAATTATGTTAAATATTTGTGGTATGTTTTCTGTTGCTTATCTTTGGTGATGAAACTAGTTAAATTAAACATAATCAACCGCATCGTAACTTAAAAGGAATAGGTTATCATCTAAGATAGCAACATTAAAATGGGAAACATCATTTGTTAAATTTGAAATAAAATATGAAATATTTAGATTATTATTATTTTACTTTATTAATAAATGGCTTAGCTGAATTATAAGAAATCGGTATCTTTTATGTGCATACAGCAAATTTCATGTACATGTAAATAGTAGCAATAAAAAATAATTCATTTTAAACTTTTTAAATATTTTAATAAGGCTATATATTTTTATCTATAAATTTAAGTGGTTTTGGTTCCAGAAAAGAGTAATTTTAGGATATGCATAAAAAATTATGTAATAAAATTAGTTAATAATGTAACAAATTTACACCAAAAATTGTATGTACATTTTCCTACATAAATTACATGCAATCATTTATTACAATAGAATAGTGTCCTTCAGTAAGAAATGCGCTTCTTTAGCCCTAAAATATGAGGAACGATGAAGATTAATTTAATTGTAAGCTTTCAATAATAAATGAAAGACAATTCTTTCCTAGAAAATATTTAATTCTCCTATTTGTTTTTACAAATATCAATACACGGAATTTCTTACTCAGTTAATTTTAATTTTATGAATGTTTTTCATCTATTGAAATGCATAATGACATAGTTGTCAATTAGAACAAATATTAATTTAAGGCATGGAATTATTTTTTATTCGATTTTTATAAGTTGTGCGTGAAAATCGATAGCTAAAGTAAATATTTTCAATTTTCTGTTGAAAATAATTTTCAGGACAAGTTATATAACTCACGAAAGCATAGAACATTTTCTCTGCTTTTTCATTCACTGATAAATAATCTCTTTGATCGTATTAAAATATTCTTTTTTAAATTTAGCAATTTTACTGTAAAGAGTTTCCGAGAATTTTACAGATATGC
The DNA here is from genome assembly GCA_026290005.1 of Latrodectus geometricus. NCBI lineage: Eukaryota > Metazoa > Arthropoda > Arachnida > Araneae > Theridiidae > Latrodectus > Latrodectus geometricus. The sequence goes on from JAPDSC010143280.1 coordinate 19,882, forward strand.
AAACTAAAATGTTTTTTACATTTTCTATTCATTTCTTGTTTGCTCAAAAATTAGATTCCCTTCTGGTTTCTTTTAGTAGCCTTGTACTTTTTATTCAATTTAGTATTACTTTTTAAAATGATTAGGCATCAGGAAAATATCTAATAAGACTAGTTTTATTGCTATAAAAGTATTCAGGTAGGATCTTTAGTTTTCGAGTTGTAACTGCCAATGGTAAACTTGCAAATAGCTTTCACAAAAAAATTACTATTTTAAAAAATAACCATTTTTGTCATTAATTAGTTTCTAATTTTTCAAAATGCTGTTTTATATAATGAGATGAAAATTTATGTACAGATTAAATAGAATCAATTAGAAAAAGGTATTGAAAGCTTAAAAACTGTCTATTTTAGCAATTAACTCTCAAAACTGGAACCCTATATCTGCGATTCATTATATTATTTTATCAGAAATATGTGGAGCAACAAGCATAAGCACTTACTTTGCAATGGGCAAAAAACAATTTTACAAATCAAAATTTTAAATATCGTTATTTTTAAGAAAATAATTACTTTCAGAATGTAAAATAAATGATTAAATGTAAATAATAATTATAAGTATCGTTATTTTTTTAAGAAAATAAATATAATTTAAAATAAGTGGCATTCCTGATGCGATAAATGTAGGTAACATTTTTAAAAGAGGAATAGAACTATTTACGTCAGCTTTAATTATAGATAATTCAGGAATTTCACAGCTTAAATTGATTACATCATTACATAAGCAATTTTAAAGTAAATTAATATCAGTGTTAATTAAGATATATAACAATTAAAAATGTTGTTATCCAAATTGCGATTAAAAGTCTATTAAGTTAGGCAGACAGTAACAATTTGTACAAGTTTAAATCCATTTCCTTGCAGCAATTTTCATATCAACCTCAATGAAAAATTGAAGGAACAAACAATAAGGATTTTGTTTGTGTGAATTATTAATTAGTGTGTTTCTCCAAATCAGTTTACACATTTAATATTTATTTCGAAATATTGTAACTTTTCTCAGTGTTTATAATAAGAAGGAAATTTACAATTTTATTTCTTTAACATTGAATAATGATGTGTGGGAGTAAATTTATAATTAAAAAATTTGTAGGTGGCTATTTTTTTCCTGCAAGTACTTTTATTTATACTCTCGTAACGAAAAATAAACCGTATTTTAATGAAAAAACTTATTTGCCATTTATAAGTTATGTTTGATTAAGATTAATATCTGACTTACCAATAATGCTTTCTGTATTTTTTAACTAGCAGCCAAGAATGTGAAATTTCAAACATGGCAAGTTAACGAATTCGATATTTAGTTTTTTAATAGCTGGTGTAGTAATAGTTTTCATTCTGACCCAGAATTATCCGCTATTGAGATTGTTCAAACTAAAAATATCGAAACACTTTTTTTATTTTTATAAAATAAATGCTTTAAGTTTTCCAGGTCTTGGAAAATGTAATTTTCAGCGAAACACTTCTATATAACTTGTAAATAGAAACTAATATTTATGAAAATAGCGATACTTGTTATTTTCCTAGCTTTTAGATAAAGTAACGTTTTACAAAATAATGATTTTTACCACGAAATAAAGGTTCACGTAAAGGTCAATTAAAAGTGAATTAAGTACGATATAGAATACTAGGTATTTCCATTTAGTTACTATGTTATTAAATATTGAAAGTTTTACCTTTATTCCAAGTTCCCCGCATGTTCTATCAGTAGTGTATTGAGAACAGTACAAAAACAAGTAGTTATGAAAAATGTTAATATAAGTATTTTTTTTAAAAAAAAAGTTCATGTATTTTATAATAATAGTGGTTACCCACAGATGGCAGTTTTAAAAAAGGGAAAAAATACTACCATCCGTTGTTTCTGAATGTACAAAATGTCTAAGTGGTATATTACATTAAGGTTTATTTTATAGTTTCAATTAATTACATCATGACATATGCAATTTCATAGACAATTCAAATGATAGTTAGTTATAATTTAAATTAATTACAAATTAAGAATTGAAATAAAAATTATAGTATTAAAATGTAGGTATGAAATACTTAGAGAGATATTCCTCTAACAAAAACAGATTTGATTTAATGGCAATACTACAATTTTTATTTGATTTTTGTTGACAAATTACGATTGCATGCTCTTATCTGATATAAAATTCCTAAATGTCATTCCAAAGTAACTAATACATAAGTTAAAAATAAGTTATACACCAGTGTTAGCAAGCTTATTGTCACTCAATAGTGTAAAGCCACTGCACACACATGATATGATCACTATTGTGATACGTAAATAGATTAGATAATGAAAAATATAATTATTGTCAGTTTAATATTCTCAGTCTGAAGCAATGAAGTAAATTACTGATTAGCACTGTGGAATTTAATTTAACGCTCGAGGATTTAATTCCCAATTCGGGTCTGTATATTTCTTCGTGACTTGGCATCCACTTTAAAATTTTGTTAACAAATCAACAGGTCTTCATGCAGTAAAAGTTTGACCTTGCTCTAACAATCAAAATAACAATCAAATGACATCAAAACGAAATTTCTCTAAATTACTCAATATTCAAATTCTATTTGCTAAAGTAATCATAATGAAATGATTTCCATCAATATTATTAAAGTTTTATTCTGTTCTTTCAAGAAAATAAAATAAACAAGAGCTTTACACATTGTTATTATATATATATATATATATATATATATATATATATATATATATATAT
>JAPDSC010143280.1:22649-36711 GCA_026290005.1 Latrodectus geometricus
TATATATATATATATATATATATATATATATATATATATATATATATGAAAGAAAATAGAAAATTTGATTTAAACGTATATAATTATCAACATGAGAATGGTGTAATAAAGTTACCAAGAGTAATGAAACATTGTTTCATTTGTAGAGGTAGGCACCGACTAGAGGATTAGCCTCATTGGTTAATCTGGTTCGAGAACCATTCCCACTAATCTTGTCAACTGTGTTTCATTAAATGACGAAGTACAATTGGATGTCCCATTGCCTAATTACGAAGGAAATCAAGACGCAGGAGAAACTGTGATAATTCTATTAACTGTTTCGATTCCCAAAATGGTTTATATATACTTTTTTCTTTTTCTTATAAAATTACTGTTTCTCTCATAGTCAGAATATGATACATATTTCAAATAAAAAATTTGACTTTCCTATCATAATTAACACACAAGCACATAACACACATATATATGTAATTAAACTGACTTTTTTAGCCTTAAAAACATATTCATAAATATCTTTTTCCTCTTTATTTCTTGAAAGGTGAAATAAACTTTTCATATTCGATTCATTCGAACAAACTTCTACGAGTTATTCTGTATTTCTTTGGACAAATGTACAATATGTAGAACTATGATGAATACTGTTTATTAAAATTATGATTTAAAGTGTACATAAATATAGCTCACACATAACTATAGTATATTTTTAATCCTTCAGTGTTATGAACTACTGTAATAATTTAAAGATAAACTGCAATGGTACGGAAAGCCATGAATCCAAGTTTCAAGAAACGTTTTATTTATGTGATTAGTTGAAATTGTCCATCATCACCTGTTTGTGAACAATACCATGTTTGGCAATTTTCTACCTGCAATTTCTTATTAAGCACACATACATAATGATTTAATTTATTATTCTTTATGTATGTGTGTTTTTTTAATATATTATTTAATATAGTAGTGAATACAATATTTGTTTTTTATAACTTTTTATTCTATATTTTTCCACACTTTTTGGGCCACCCATTTTCTTGAGTATCCCAGTACGTTGGCAAAATCCTCTTTAAGAAACAAAATATTCTGGAGCTGAGGTTTCGCTACATAGTTGGTCAATAGACAGAAAAAATCTAAAGCATTTGCTGACGCTTTGAAATTTTAGTGTTGCCGTGAGTGTGCGGAAAAACAAGACAGATCATAATCTATAAAAATGTAAAAATGCTGTAATCAAATCTTCAATATTGATAATAACAGTATTTACAAAAATAAGTTTTTTCTAAGAGGTGAAGGATATGTTGTAAAGTATAATTAAAAAATTTCTACTATAATAATATATTTAAACTTAAGATTAAAGATATAAAGATAAAAGAGATATTTAAATTTTTCAAACAATTAATAAAATTTTTCATTTTAAGTAAAATTATCATATGTTGTATTTTTTTTTCCTGAGCAATATTTTTATAAGAGTTTGCGTTTTGCAAGAAGAAGAATAAGATTAAAATAATAATAATAACAAGTATATGAATATGTGACACACCCGTTTTTAGTGAACTAATTAAGAAATTTCATGAAGATCTATAAATGGGAAATATTAAAAATATTCATGGATTATAAATTCATTTATTAGTTTAAATGTGCAAATTCATTCATTTTTTTAGAATAACTTTTTTAGGAAAACGTATGTATACCATATCGTAAATGCGTTTTGAATTTTTGAATAAGATGAAAAAATCATTCTAACTCTAGTGATACTCTAAAACTTTTATGCATTATTTAAATGCGAAAGTATAATTTTTTTTGAGTCGCTTATAAAGCCCGACTTTCGTTTTTTTTCTGCATAATCATTATTCTGAGAGAATGTATGCTAAGGATGTCAGAGAATTTTCAGCTTTAAGAATCACCAATTTTAGATTTTGATTCTAAATGCAGGCGTCTGAAATAATTTGGAATGTACTTTAAAATATAAATTCTGGTATAATTTATTCTGGTGTGCACCAAATGGCGTTAGGGCCCCAAACAAACGCATTTATAAGAATGAAAAAGAAAAGTTTTTCTATAAATGCTATCTTGAGAAATATATTAAAAAATTTAAAGTGCAAATTTAAGAATATCAATATTTAATGCTTGAAATTTCTCAAGAGTTCAGAAAATTATTCAGCACGAAAATTATAATCTCTTCAAATAGGGAAGGAGGTGCACAGTGCATATTCTCTCAGAACTTTTTTATACTGCTGTTACAAGGAATTCATAATGCAATTAGTCACTGAGAAATAACTAATCTAAGGATAAAAATTTCAATGAATGCAACCAAATGGTTTTTTAATAACCCCGGAAAAAAAACTAAACTTAATTTTTAGAAGAAAAAAAAACATTTATATTGTAAAAGACGAATTCCTATTGGTTCAAATATTAATTAAAACATACAAAGCTATAATAAAAACACACTAATCCCATCAAGATAAATGTCAAACTTATTCACTAAAAGAGAATCTAATTTTTACTTTTATTAAATTTTCAATTATCTTAAATACATTTAAAATGCAAATAAAAATGTTTAATTTTCTTTATTAATAATTACAAATATGGTGATACCTTTTGTCATATTTAATAAGTAAATTAAGCAAAACAGCCTTAAACATTAATAATTTAAACGTAGCAAACCTACAAAATATCTTTAAAAAATATGAAGATCGTTTTTAAACTCAAGTAATTTAAAAATTTTAAAATGTAAAGCTAATAAGTAAAATTTGAGTCAAAAGAATATTTTAAAATAACAGCAAAATTAAAAATATAAATATTACTAGTTGTTTAAGTTGTGATTTCCAAAATAATGTTTTCTCGGAAACTTTAAATATTAAAATTTGAATATTTTAAAAACAAATTAAATTAAAATCAAGAATTATTAATGTATTTTGAATATTTTATATTTTCATCCTTTAAATGTAAATAATAATAAATAAAACTGCTGTTTCTCTAAATAAAAGGTGAATGAATATAAAATAATGCAGTGATCAATTATTAATAAAACTATAGAAAAAGAGAAAATGCATCTTTGAGTATTTAAAATAAGTTTCTGCCTCAAAATTTAATGATGAAAACAATTTTTAAGAGATTAAATTTAATAATATTTTGTGTTTCCGTGTTTTAAAATATTATTAAATGCTTAAAAATTGTCTTTCTAAAAATCTTATTTTCTTCAATATTCTTTTCCCCAATGAATTCTTCAAACATATCTTATGAAATTCATGAGAAGTATTTTCAAATGTATTCCATTTTGTTTATAATTTTTTCGGTTATTGAAAAAGTGACTGTATCGGCAATAACTGGAGAGTGTTAATTATTGTGCACATGAATCACTTATAGAATGACACATGTGGAATTAAACAGCAAATTCACATGCAAACACATGAGAATATACTGATATATACTCTGAAAATAGCTATAGGATATTCCTTGACCTCATTGTTATCTTCGATGTGAAAGTTCCTAAGTTCGATACCAGGCCTTCTTGAACAAGAGAAAACTCTGTTATACTCAGCGTAAGAAGCAATCTAACAACAGAAGATAGTAGCAAGGAATTTGAATTTATATTATATATTGTGTATGTCTTTTGAGTGAAATTTTAAAGAATAGTATGTCATATGAAAAGAAACCCAGAATACTCCCGAGCACCCACCGAATCCCTCCAAAAGATGTCACATAGATAGAAGAAATGCGAAAACCATACCTAGTTGTTCATTAGAATCGTAAATCCAACACAGAACTTCACTTCGAACATCATGATCTCATAACTTGGTCATGATAAGCTATTAAAATGTCCTTTCTTGCTTTCTGCACACATATCTATTAGAATTGGTGCTTGGAAGCTTTCCGATTCCCTCTCTCAAGATTCATGAATATATATGACTCTCTACTGTAAAAATTCTCTCTCAGGTCAAAGTCCGGTGATGTTTATATTCATGGCCATTGGTTATTGACATCTCAGCTTTTGTCAAATACACTAAATTTTGTCGTTGTCGTGTTCCAGCCAGGCTGGCAATATGGGGTGCGCTGCTCCACTTTTCCAACTGAACCATATTTGGTGTGGAGTCCGACTTCCTCAGTACACACGTGCCATAGGTACCCGTTTATAGGGTAGGCAACCATTCACACACAGAAAGAAAGGACAAAGACAAGAAAGAAAGAGAGAAAGTACATCCATGCCCGAGCCAGGATTCGAACAAAGGTCCCACCCATCTGTAGTCAGGTACGCTAACCACTAGACAGGTTGGGTGGTAATACACTTAATAATTTCAGTAATTAAAAAAAATAATTCAGATAAAAAAAAGGTCTTGAATATGAAAATTTAGGATTTAATAAAATTTAAGAACAAGCAAATTAATTAATTACAAACTCATAAATAATAATAAAATCAATTAATTTGTATTTAATAAAGAAATATTTTTCTAAACTCAAATTTAAGATGAGAAATCAAATTCCTGAACAAAATATTTTATCGGATGATAGGAGAAAAATATAATTTTATTATTTCGTTATCGATGGTATAGCATAACTTAAAAAACAGCACTATTTTGATTTAATTGTTTTTGTTCATTTTAATATTCAGTTAGTTCAATATATTTATTTATTTATTTTTCATTTTATTTATTTTAGGGAATAAACATTTCTTGAAGACTTAAATGAAAATGGCATTCTCCTTCCTTCAACAGTTCGTAGCTTCGACTCATATCTTCACTTTTAATTTTCTAAAAACTAAGACAAGGGCAATTTAAATATTTTTATCCGTAAATGATATTTATAGTCTGAAATTACGTATGAGGAAATTTTAAATAACCTTTTAATTAAAATTAGAAAAATGTTTGTCATTTAAGAATAATATTTCATAAGTAAACGATTCTAAATTATTTTTATATCTCAATTTAAATTTTATATATTATATAAAATTTAATATAAAATAATCAATTTAAATTTGTAATATAAAATAATAAAATAATAAAATATCAATTTAAATTTTATATATAATAAAAATATAATATAAAATATATATATTTTATATATTTTATATTATATTTTTATTCGCAATTTAAATCTTATTGATATAACAGAATGCATTTAGTTTTTCCAAAAAATCAATTTTTGTTGTAGTTTTACATTCTTTTATTAAACATTACATAGACATGAATAAATTAATCATTAGTTAATTTAGGAGTTGTTTATTTATAAACAATTTCTAAACATAGCACCCAAAGTAAATAATTAATTCTGGAAAAGTAATGGTTTTCGACAACAATTTGCAGCAAGTGATAATAGAGATTATCTTCCATTTTTATGCAGGATAATAGCCCATAGTGTATTCCGGTAATTTTGCGATAGAATTGTCATTTATATTGCAAAGGGAAAATTTGTTCAAGTAGTCTTTAATATATTGTGTTTTCATCATCCGGTGTTTCATAAAAGTTCTCGTTTTGGTTGGAAAATTTAAAATAAAATAAACTGATGAATAATATTTGTAATTATTTTTATCTGGAATATTCAGAATTGAATAATTGTGATGAAGCGCTCAATAAAAAATACCTAGTAAAGTGTGTCCACGCCTTCTAATCTTTAGAACACAAGCAACTGCATTTAACCACATAAAAATTTTAAGACGAATGTACGAATAACAGCTTCACGAAAAGGAAAAAAATGCAAGACGAATCATAGAATTTCTACTGTTAAAATATGGAAGTTTTTTTTTTTTTTTTTTTTTTTTTTTTTTTTTTGTCGAGTGCCAGCCAGACTGGCAGTATGGGTGCACTGCTCCACTCTTTCAGGTTTTCTTCTTAAGAACCCGTTTATAGGGTAGGCAACTATTCACACAAAGGAAAGGACAAATACAGAAGAGAGAGAAAGAGAAAGTACAGCCATGCCCAAACCGGGATTCGAACCCAGACCTCCCTATCCGCAGTCAGGCACGCTAACCACTAGACAGAGTAGGCGGCATGGAAGTTAGTAATTCTATTTAAAAAAAAATAAATAAAATGCTGGAAAAATTGTTAATTACAAAGTTCTAGAGCAACTTGTGATTTCTAACAAACAATGTGTTAGGAAGAAAAGGATATTTATTGCATGTATTTGTTTATTCAGATGTTCTTACTCGATTGCATATAATGAAAGATTGCGTGACTTGTACGCTCTAGCCCCAATAACTATTGTTGTACAATGTTCTGCACCGATAACTCAAGGGCCATAACGAGATGAAATACCCTAACTAATTAGTCCAATGGCCTGATTAGTTAGGGTATTTCATCTCGTTATCAACAAGTAGAGAGTTGGAACCTCGAGTTATGCAAATACCCATCATGTTGAGCTAGAATATCCTAAATTTATCGGGGTCGCAATGTCCTCCATGTGAAATGATCCTCAAGAGGTGGCAGGCCAAGTATGAGATCTTTTACTTGGTCCGCGCTTCTGAATTAGAAAGACTTCCACCTGTTTTCTTCTACCTAATTGGTAGAGACCAGCTCAGGACTAAGTACAGGGAAGGATGCTGGCGCAACAAATTCATTACGACTCTAATGTGAAGGACTTTCTGATGAGCAAAAATAGATATGACAATTCTGCTCAAATCAATATCCATTGTACTTGGGCTTTTCTTAGTTTAGGAACTCTGTATGAAATTTTCAGAAATATGGGGGTGAATAATTCATTAATGTTTTGCAACTTTTTAACTGATTTTCTTTTTTAAAGAGTTATAAAATCGCAACATAGACTTTATTTTCAATCAGTTTCGTATCATTTGTATAGGTAATACATACTTAAAATATTTATTAAAATTTTTACTAATTTATTTATGAATCGTTAATGCCAGTAAAAATTTATAACAAGATTGCGTTAAATTAATCCTTTAATGTAATTTAAAATAGAATAATATTGAATGAAATATTTTTTTTTTATGTTTCCTTTTAATCAATGGATAACTTATTGTTAGAGTAATATTATTTGCTTCATCCTATTTAAATCAAATTCCTTTCGTTGAAATATATGTCATTCTACGTTTCATTATTATAAAGAAAAAAATGTAAAAATAATGGGTAAAAGTAAAATAAAAACATAAAAAACAAATAAAAGCGTCATATGATTAAAGAATTATATTCATTTAAGAAAATACAAAAAAATATTATTAATGGCAGATAATTCAATTTAATTTAGATTGCTGACAAAATTTTGTCCTTTAGATTCTTATTGAAAATTAACATTAATTAAAAATATCAATTTTATTTTTCTTCTAAACTAAAAATGTTTTATAATTGTTAAGTGAGTTTGATTGCTTACAACTTTTAGGTGATTATGTTGATTATCAAATTTACTAAAGAACTTAATCTAAAATGTCACTTTTAAGTTGCGCTGTTATTAACAAAAAGATTTTATAATAAATTAGAAATCAAACTCTTAACTATTAATTTCCAGTTATAATTAAATTACATTAATGAAACGGATAAGAATATTCCGAAGATACATCAATTAATTAATGAATATATAATTGCGTAAAGCAGTCACTTTTTACAAACTTTACAATTGAATTCATTATGAGTGAATCGAGTATAATTTTATTGAAAGATTTACTTTTTCTTCTAAGATTGGCGAAACTAAGGAATTAAATGCTACATCTTTTAAGTTACAACAATCCATGAGAAATTTGCCTCAGTTGGTATTAAATCATCAATGTGATGATAATTATTACACTAATCACAGTTTAAGTATGAAGGTTATTGAAACTACTGTACTTTTCAATGCATTTGTCCTACTTTTAAAATGCATGAAATGTGCTTTAGAGAGTATATATATATATATATATATATATATATATATATATATATATATATATATACACTAAAATACTTTTATAAGTATTTTTCTGTACTCCTTTATTCTATAACCATAAAAATAATTATCATTAAACATCGTCAACTTTAATACTGTATAAAATATTATAAGAGCTTAAATAAAATTTCAACCTCACATTTTCTCCGTGAAACATAGTATTATCAAATTATTTCTGATCCAGCTTATATCGTTGTTAACATAAATTTTGAAATTAAATCATATTCACAGGATGTTAAAAATATTTGATTAAGTTAATTGATTTATAATTCAAAGTTAAATCTTTATGGAGTATATTTATACATACTTTACTTTTTTAATATTCCTTTTGATAAATAAAAACAATTTAATTAAAGTTACATTTCATGAATCAATTTTTTAAGGTAACTCAAAAATATCTCAAAGTATTCCTTTGATTTGTCAGGTTTATAAACAAAAAATTAATTAATATGAAACATAAAAAGGGAAAAAGCTTATATACTGTTACAGCTCAGAGTTAAGAAACTCAATTTTTTTTTTATTTTTAGGATTAATATACAAAACTTTTAATGAAAAATAAGCTTGCGAATATTGGAAAATAAAATTTTTAGTAAAATACCATTCAATTTATGCATTTTAACAACTTATAAAAGGTAAAGGATAACGTGAGTATAGAAATTTACAACCAAATAACTTATAGATAAACATTTATCAAAATTCAAGTAAGTTAGCATTTTTATAAAATTTCGTTTCTTGCTCTTTCTTATTGAAATGTTTAGTTACAATTCTAAAACAAATTAAATATTAATTTATAACTATTATTTTTGTTGGTATAACAATCGTTCTTTGATATATAAATTACATAATATCCAGATTATCCATAAAAATAAATTTTTTAAACGAGGATAAAAAATAAAGGTATATATATATATTAATATATAAATAAAAAAATAACTAATATTGTTTTATAGATAAAACAATTTTAATGCAGATACGATATAATTAATGTATGACTTGACAGTAATCTATTGTTATAATAGACCATTTACCTATAAAGGGCATGCTTTTCTATATAATGTTATGGAAATTTGATTTTATTCTTTAATTTACTAATTATTGTTTAAATAACTAAATAACATCTTCTAATTTAAAATAATTAGAAGCAACAATAAACAATGAAAATTAATGACTGAATATAATGAACAAAATTATGTGATATTTAATTTTAATATTTAATTTCTAATGAAATTTCACAGGATAAGAAAAACGTACAGTATTACACTGGAAAATAGTTATCCTTGCAATTATTTCCATAGACTCATTTAAAGAAAGGATTTAATTTATACAAAAATTGAAGAACAAAAACTACGAAGCTCATTTATCATCGTAATAAACAAGTTTTCAATTGCAATATTAATTTTACAAAAATTACGAACAAAATGTTATGTAATTATATATTTCATCCACACACATTCTTATATGCCGGCAGGATCTTCAGACAATTAGAACTGAGAACAAAAAGTAACAAAAGAAAGCAGAGAATATAAATTCCCGCATTGTTTCAAAGAATTAAGTTCTTATTAACAAATAATACCATATTTTAAAAAGGAAATAATTTTGCGATTAACGTAATTACTTAATTCTTAAAAAAAATTTATATTGCGAAATTTGCTAGATTAATTTTGACCCTAAGCAATGTTATTTATTTTACAATATATATATATTATACAAACAATATAATTAATAATCAAGTGACATAAGCAAATTAAACAATTTACTCGATATCATTAAATAATTATATTCATTTTAAAATCATACATGTCGCAAACATCACTCCCAATAAATATTCTTTAAGAAAAATTTTGCAATTAATACGACAGAAAAAAATGATGTTGATGAAGCTTGAAAATATTTGTGCTCAATTATTTGCTTGTAAGTGAAACATTTAGAGATATAATTTTTCGCATTAGTTTTGTGTTTTAAAACAACATAATCTTATAAAATCTATTATCTAAAATTATTTACATTAAAAAAGATATATAAAATCAAATTTTTAAAAGATAATATAAATTATTGATTTTAAGATATATAGCTCTTACTATAAGTACTCTCTGATAAAGCATAATCTTATGAAATTATTGATATCGATTAATTTTAATAAATATTATTTTTATATTTATTAAGATTATTTAATTTAATAATAATAAAAATAATGAATAATTAAATCTCTTTTATGATCTACAGTGCAGAATTTCTAGTGATAGTATGTATACTATAATGATATTAAAAGGAGTAACATAAGTCTACTAAGTTCATTTGATCTAGGGGAGAAAACAATGAAAACCAAGGAAACAATCCATCATTTTGTATATGCAAATAATACATGAAAGTTCAATATGTACTTGCAGAAACTTTAGTCTAACAACCGTTACACAGTATATCTATGAAACTCTTTGCATTCCTGTTGATGTTTAATGATGACTAAAATAATATATGACAATATAAGTAAAAATAATTTATTTATGTTTTCTTTTACAAAAATTTATTTATGTTTTCTTTTACAAAGTGAGAGTTTCCATTAATTACTTTTCTTTCCATTTAAGAACTTCTTATGCTGAAAATATCTTCTATCATATTAATCGAATAATTTTAGAATTTATTAAACAATTTTAGAAAACTGGATTTTTCACCCAAATATTTTCTTTTGTCTTCAATATTTTCTTTGGGCGCATGTCTTTAACATTGAATTGATATTTGTGTCTCATTTATTTATGATTAGAATGTATTTTGTGCTTACGTTTGATTTTATTTCTTTAGTGTTTGTTCAATGTGAGATTTCCCCCCCCCCAACTCGACATTGAGAATAAAGTGAACAGATTGTTTAGGTTTTAATCAACCGTTCTAAGTTCTTTGAATTAAAATTATACATAAACATAAAGCATAGTGAGGTTTTCCAGTTTAAGAGCCAATCAGATTGCATCTATTTTGATTTGGCGATTCATGAAGTACAGCGTTCACATGAAACAAATGTCAAACATTGATGACTTAAAGCTCAGGATTAAAATCGTAGCAACAACTGAAGATACAGACATACATATTGGTATCTAGCGGAAGGAAAAACACAAAAGTGAAGTTCTGAAAAAAGTGAAAATTGTGAAGAATTGGCAATAAAATATTTTAAATCTATTTATATGTTATTAATTTAAATCAATTCACATACTTCTATGAATAGTTAGTTAACAAAATATCTTATTTCTGTTATAAGCTCCCTGTGTAATATCGCGTATGTATTATATCTGATTTATCTATTAAATGATTTATTGATTTATTAAAAGAAACTCTAAATCTGAAATGCTACAGACTATAAATAAAAAAAATATTGGTAAATATATATAAAACATTTTAATTTAAAAAAAATTCAGTTTTTTTTTGTACGCAATATCATTAAAAAAAAAAAAAAAAGAAAAAAAACCCATAACGTAATATTAAAAAAGTACTCGCATTAGTGATTTTTCTAAAATATTGAGGCGTAAAACTTAATTTAAAATATTTTTACTACTCACAATTTTCTGAATCGCTCCACTTTCCCTAGTTACCCTCGTTGTTATTTCATTCTCTCCTGATATTTCTCTTTTTCAATAATCTCTTGCAGCTCCGCTTTTCCGTATTTTTTAATTTTGAGAAACTTACACTTTATTCCATGTATATTTTACTTCTATTTGTCTTAATTAGTTTAATCTCGTTACCTTAAGAAAATAACAACTAATGCATTCTTTCAGTTTCTAAAACAGTTTTAAAAGAAGTAATAATACCACATTTTTCTTCGTAAAGGAAAAATAAAAAAAAATTGTACATTTTTAAATTTGTATATATAAGATTTATTATATTTTATATTTTTTATTATGATAAAATACGTATATAATTTTACTTAAAGATTTTTGGTCAAGTATACAAATTTTAGACTTTGTTATAGTGAAAAACAAAATGATAAAATAATTATTATAATAGAATAATGTAGATAATGAATTAAGTTTTAAAATACCTCCCAATAAAAAGTAAAATAATCAAAAATTTACAACTAGAGTATAATTTTTGGATAGTCAAATTTAGTTAGTGGAAATCAAAAGAGTATCTTTAATAAAAAGAGATTGAAAAATTATCAAAATAAATCGCTTTGAGCAATAAACTGAATTTCAGAATTATTTTAAAAAATAAAATTAACAATATTAATAATAAAATTTTTTAAGCAAATTTATAAAATATTAGAGCTTTTTCTATAGGAAATAAATTTAATGAACGATAAAACTTTAAGTATGAATTTTGGTCAAATAATCAAATTTTATATTTCGCAATAATGATTATTGAAAAATTACTACTAAAATGCACTTTTTTTAAAAAACAATTCAATTTCAAATTTCGTTAGAGTAAAAAAATAGTAATCAAAATCAAAATATAATTTTGGACATTTAAATGTATTATAGAATGAGTGCTATACATAGAAAAATAAAACTTAAGTACAAAATTTTGGTAATTGAGCGTAACTTAATTTTGATAAAAATAAAAGACTTAAAACATTGTTCTACAGTATCTCTAAATAAATAATTTTATGTTGGCGTAAATTAAATAAAAAATGTAGCAGGCAATCTTGCATAGAAACAATCTATGGACAAGAATTTTCATGTTTCAAATATTTGTCAGTATATTCCATTCGTATTATGATCTTTTTAGATTAACATACAGTCAAAATTTCAAAGACTTTATTTATTAGTAATTATAAAGTTATTCCAATATAAAATACTTTCAAAAACTTATTAAATAAAAAATAATATTGAGTACTATTGCAGTGAATTATATCAAGTGTTAATATATAATGTGTTTATCATAAACAGAGTCAGCATGATTTTGAAGATCAGTTGAATTTGTGTTTCAGTTTCTGGAGAAAAAGTAAACATTGATTATTGTAACTATTTTAAGGCATATTTTATTTTTACTTCGATGACACTAAAAAATCAAAACTGCTTCGATAGTAAGAGAGCTCACTTTTAATTTAATAAGAAAATACTCAACTTCTGCTGATATTTTGAAAACCTGCAACTCGGCTTCATATTTTCTTCTTTTTAGCAAATAAATTAATTTAGAATATGCTGCAGGAATTTATTAATGAATTTCAATTTATTTTCGAGTAACACAAATGTCATTTTCTACAAACGCGTCTAATGTGGTTTTTTGAAAACTTAATTTGGGTCAGGAAAATTGTTCCTAGAAACGAAACTATAGTTTAAACGTATTTTCTATTTCATCATATTGTAATATGAAAATTAAACTGAATTATCATGTCTGAAAATGGAAATTGTAACTTTTCTGATTTAGTTTTTCATAAATTAAAATAAAATTGATGATGATTGCTTTGATACCAATATCAAGTATTTTCAAAATGAGTTTTACATTTTATGTTTTATTATATTGAAATAAAATTCAGTTAGCCTTATCGCAAATCAAAACTGTCAAATTTCAAAAATGACCTCAATATATCATTATATTGAAACAAGAAAGTTATATGCAATCAAAATTTCCACTTTATATGTTTGAAACAGTTTTCATTGCTTATGACAAAGAAAAATTCTATTGAAATGTGATTTATTAAAAATTTTAAGATTTATGATTAGTTTTATTGAAATAAACTTCCTTGATTATGAATGAAATTGAGTTCTAAATCTTTCTAAATTTTAACATTTTATGTTTCATTATAGTGAAATAAAATTCATTTATTATAACATCAAGTGAATGCTATAAATTTAAAAAAAATTTCGCACTTTACTTAAAATTAAATATTTTAGGATAGCGACTACAAATTTAAAATTATTAAATCTTTTACGTTTTATATTATAATATAAAATGTGAAAGCTTTATTTGATTTTCTAATATAAGCTTATTATTATTATATAATTTATTATTATATAGTATATTATATAATAAAAATATTTGTTTATAATGCCAGAAAATGAAGGTTATAAATCATTGAATTTTTGTCTTTTAAATTCATTATATTGAAATTAAATTCCTGTATTATGCCTGTTGGAAAAATGCATACTTTTTAAGATTTCTCTAATTTATTTTTTAAATAAAAAGTATCTTCTCTTAATAAGAAATGATTATTTTGATTCTTTTTCTAAATTATGAATCATAAAAAAGTATATCTTTTCAATTATATAATAGAATAATATTA
>JAPDSC010143287.1:0-12038 GCA_026290005.1 Latrodectus geometricus
TCTGCAGCTGTTGAACGTGATATAACTGGTAGAGTTTGTCGAAAATCGGCAGATAGCAAAATGAGTGCACCACCAAAGAGCTGCTCATTTCCGCTCAAATCTTTTAATGTGTGATTGAGTGCTTCCAATGATTTGTTGTGTGCCATGGTGCATTCATTCCATGTCATTCCTTATGTCATCATTATCATTTTATTACTCATGTCATTTCAGCTGACATTTTTCTTAGTGCTTTTCCATTGAGAATGGTCAATGAACGTTCCATAAAGGGGCAAATAATAATATTTAATATTTAAAAGTTGATTACAAATTAAAAACTTTTCTATATTTAATCACAAAAATTTTGTCATTTAATATCTACAAATAGTTAAGAAAATTTTATCTTGTTGAAAAAATTAGAAAATCTTTGAAGTAATTAAAAACTTTTTCATCAAAATAGAGTTTGTGCATTGTTTAAATTCGAAACAATTAATTACGAGCATTTTAATTAAACTTTCTCTCT
This sequence comes from Latrodectus geometricus, assembly GCA_026290005.1. Classification (NCBI taxonomy): domain Eukaryota; kingdom Metazoa; phylum Arthropoda; class Arachnida; order Araneae; family Theridiidae; genus Latrodectus; species Latrodectus geometricus. Next base: position 500 of record JAPDSC010143287.1, read on the forward strand.
CTTTTTCAGAAAGCAGTTTGTTAAATTCATGCTTCTTCAATGAATTCTGATAACATGAACAAATAGCATTTCAGCATCAAGCTTATTAGTTCTTAAGTTGATGAAGAATTAGACAATGTATACGATTATTTTTAAAAAGGAAGTCAAGAAAGAATGTTAAATCAAGATTTAGACTCCAAGTTGCAATAGAGCAAAACAATAGAGAAAAAATATTATTATCTGTGAAATATCTGCTTGAAAGAATTAATCTAGAAGGATTTTATTTAACTTAGAAAAAAAATATATATAGCATATTATACCATTCTGTTCAAGTCAGCACAACAAATCCAATTTTTCTTCGAGTTAGAAGACACAGCCCATTTGCTATGATCCTCATTTGATTTGAAATTTGTTTTCAGTTTTGAAAAATCAATAGCTGTTACATCTAAGACAGTAAATTCGTCTTCACAAGAAGGATCTAGATTGGTTCCTGACCCTCTTTTCCATGTTTCAGTTAATAAAGATGTTTCCAGTTCTGGTGCAAGTATATCACTATATAAATCTGAAATATATTTGCTTTTAATCAGTGTATTAATGAAGAGTTTTCTATTTGATGAATATTTAAGCAAAATATAAATTGTGGAATCTTTTGAGTTCAGATGCAATAGGAACGTGTAAGAACGTAGTAAAGGAACTGGTAGTTAAATATTATCTAATGTTTAATAAATGGAAGCCTCAAAAAAAAATCTAGGACAACAGCTATTAAAGATATTGCAAGTAAATTTTATTGGGGTGAATTATAAAGTAAATCGAAAGAATATTAATACATTTCAAAATAAAATCAGAGTTTTTATAATGTATTTTTAAAACTTAAGTAGTTGAAATTAAAAACAATGTGACCATTCGGTGGTGGTTTAATTTTTTAGACAATTAAATCAATCAAGAAATTGCACTCTTGTATATTTTTGTTGATTAATAATAAAAGAATGTTTGTCAAACGTGTGCTAATTACTTTTAAAATACTTTCTCATATATAAACAAACTTCTAATTCAATGTTTTTTTTTTATTAAAAATAGAATTTATAAATCTTTATTTTATGAATAAAAAACTTTATTAAAACAACCAAGCTTATGTAATTAATTTATTACATAAATTTCTATATTTATCAAACTCACTGATAATTCTTTAAAGAAAACTTAACTATTTTAATTATTTTTTGAAGGAATTTGGTTTGATAATAAGCTGTCTCTTATCTATATTCGCTCTTCATCCAAACTAATATTGATCTAATAATAGTTGTTTTTTATAAAATTGTTTCAATAGAAATTAACTTTTGTACTTGAATGGGTAATTACCAAAGAGTTCTTCAGAACTGATAAGAATATAATTATTCACAGTATTATGTCCCTTCATTAGTGTTATGTAAACAAATTTTATTTTACCTTAGTTAAAAATTTGTTGTGAAAGTATTGGAAATATTCATTCCTCAATCACATCAACCTTATCCTCAACCTCAAAGTTCATCAATCTATGTTCAGCATTATATGTTATTCAATCATTATATTTTATTGGTATCTTATTATTGCTTTAAATTCATTAATATTAACCAAATATTTAGATAGTCCTGAGTAATCTTATAAAATGATCACGTACATCGTGAGGATTTATGTTGATAAGTTGAATTTCATTGGAACGATACAAATTATTAAAATGTCCTTTATTTATAATAATTACATGCTAAATTAACTTGCTTTGTTCTTGCATTGTCTGTATCCATAATTTTACAGCTCAACGGTAAGTAACCTCAGTTAATGGTAGGTTTCAAGATCGGAGAGTTTATTTCTTTGAGAAGGAATTTATCAGAATTATTTATGCCCCTTAAAGTTATTGTTGTGATTAATTCAGTAAATATGTGGAAGAGTTCCAAGTCTAGACTCCCACGTTATGTGTCTTGTCTTTTCTACATTTATATTAATTGATATTTTAAACTAATTATTGCAGTACGATTGCAGATTTTATGAACCCTTATTAGACTTAATTGAAGAACATCAAAATCAAAGGCTTTTTATTTGATTAATGCAAATAAATTTTGTACTGGATTGAATGAGATACCTTAACAAGACCCTATGATCTTTGCAAAAAATACCTAAATTTTCATAGAATATGCAAAGAGTGACAATGCTTGAATTAAAGAAAGAAAAAAGTTACTTTTTTAATGCTGCAATAGGAAAGAATACAATTTAGTATGATAAAATACCAACAAGTCGCAATATCACAGACAATATTTAGAGACAATATCATATTCTAATAATTTATTTGATGCTTGTAAGAGAAATGATTAAGTATATATAGTATATATTATCTTACAAAGAACTTTCTGATTCTGGGAATATGAACCTTTTTCAACATGAGAATATCATTCTGAACATTATTTCTACAAACTGAATTATTTGGCTTGTAGCTTCTTATTTTACTATACGATAATTTAAATACATGTAGAATTAGTTCTTCCGTTATATGATTCTTATTAACTAAGCAAATCAATTCTGACGCCTTAACAACATGAAGAGAATAGTGATCCAAACTAAGGTATGATAAAAAGGAACGAATAGGAAAGTATTAGAATTTATAATTTAATCGACGAAAACATTCCGCGTAGTGCGCTCTTCTTAACCGTACCTCGTAAGTGTAAGATGTTTGTGTTAACAAAAAATAAATAATAAAATATTGAAAATTTTTCTTCTTTTGATTCTATATCATGGTGGTTTTGAGTACATTTAATAAATTTCGAACTATATTTAAGTAATGGTCAGTTTCCAGTTATTAATTTGATTAAAATTTTTGGGGTCTGAGTTATACCCTTGATTTACAGTTTTAATTGTAACCTTGATTTTAGATTTTGATTTACAGATTACTTTAAGTAAATACAGAAAATAAATTGCGTAAAATGTTCATAAATAAAGTAAGATTTATTTTTACTTAAAAAATAAATACTAGTATTTTTTTTCAAGGAAATTCAAGAAAGTCACATAAATAGTTTTCTATGTATATAGAATCATATTTTAATATACGTAAATTATATAAAAATATTTTTAATCTAAAATTTTTATTTAACTAACAGCTTTCATTCCACTTTAATTTTTAAAAAGGGAAACCAATATTTAAAACATTTTACTTATGAAAAATTTATTTTATTAGCTTCATATTTTTTCTGAAATAATATTTATACCGAAGAGGAGAAAAATTAAGAAATATTACCTAAGTCCAATTGGTTATCTTTAGCGAAACTCATGAATTCTTGTCCGTCACGACTTATGAGTTTTGACATTTTTAAAAATGGCGGATGATGTATAAATGCTGGTTTATCGGTAAATATAGTCTTCGCATTTTCACTCAGTCTCGCAAGAACACTTTCAGTGCTTTTCTTTTGATAAATATTTGGATTGCAATATAAAAGATGTTCACCTAAAATAAATATATGGTGTTTTAAATCTCAAAAGTAAATTTGAGGTGTAGAAAGTAATATACATTTGAAAATAAAAAGTAGTCCTATATTTGAATATAAAAAGTAGTGATAAAAAATTTTCGACAAATTTTTATAGCTCTTTTTATCAGAAACTTCTTATTAACTACTATGACTTCTATACATTAAACTTCACGAAATATGGTTTAATGTTTTATGAAGTTAAGAAAGTTTTTACATAAAATGCTTACAAATATTATTTAGTTGGTCTGTTCTATAAGATACGCACAATGCATATTGACCAAACTTTATTCCACTTTCAGGAACATCATAGTTTTCAATCACGCCAAATCCTGGAATACTATGGATCATCCAAAATCCATATTCTTCATTAAATGCTAGAAAACCTGTCAATAATATAAAAGTTTCGTGTTCTTACATTAATTTTGTTAATTATGGAGGGAGATCATAAATTTTGTAAGAATAAAGAATTGAAAGAGAGATTTATACCTTTCAGATGACCTACAGCTGTCCCGCTGAAAGATGTTGGAGTTTCATCATTATAAAACAAATAGGAAGAAGACTGAAATTAAGTATGACAAATTAATCTTATTTTTAAATAAAAAAATAACTGAAAGCTCATTATTTTAATCTTTTAAACGACTCGTTTTAATTAGAAATCTAAAATACGAAATCATTTTGTATGCATATGTATTGATTTGTGAGTTTTACAAAAATTATAATTACAGATTTTACTAAGAACAGTACAACTTATTCAAAATATCCATAAAGGGCCTTACATATTTTGATATTCAACAATACATTCAATAATGATAGATTTAAACTAATAATATTAATATTTGGATTGATTCAAAAAGTGACATGGTCTTGTCATATACTTACATGTGTATTTCCATTGTCAACAAAGAATATCAAGATAGTAGTAATCAAGTTCACGCATGAGCAAAAGAGCTGTTGCGGTCATAATCCTGGTATTTAGAAAACCAGTTTTCAAAACTTTCCTTTCGTAAGTGATATTTTTGTATATCCCCAAGGGAAAAAGTCCTGGTAGCTTAGTTCAAGCTATCCAGTATTTGAACATTTAAATCCAACTCATTTTGTCGTGAAAAATTCAATGTCAATGATAAAAATATTCAAATAAAAAATGAAAACTATCTATGATGAATAACATTCGTAAATGATATTTTAGAAGAAAAATTATTGGGGAATAAAAGAAATCAATCTTCTTAAAAACTTACTTTCTGGAAAATGCACGAGTTATTTTTATTAAAAATATATATTTGTTATCTTTATTATTTTATGAATTATTAAGTATCTAAATGTGAGAGATCTTTCATGGAGATCATCCTGTATTATACTATTCATATAAATTTTTATTAAATTTCGATATTGTGGTGCAAAAGTTTAGAAGCGATGTATTAAATGATACGTAACAAACTGAATCTGTTTTGTTATGGTTTGTGATGTTTTAGAGACATCCATCACAACACATCATAAAAATTTCATATCACTTGTATGCTTTTCTCAGAGTATTTCATTTAGGATGATGAACAGAGTGTAGAAATGTTTCAAATTTTTAATTTTTACCAATGTAATAAATCTGTGGGTTTACAATACATAGGTAATTATAACTAATTTTCAATATGTACATTACAATGTATAATAGTTTGTTCCAAAAATCAAAAACTTTTATGTTTACGTAGTTTTCATTTGAACAGCATCTACTTAAACAGATTTTGAAATAAATCAAATTTATGAAATATATTAATACTATTCGTGATAGGGTCTTTATATATCAACAAAATTTGTATATGTAATATCTAAGGGAATATTACTAATGTTTCACATCTAAAATAAAACAAGTATGGTCAATGAGATTTATATCAGATATCAGTACCTTTATTACTATCTTTATCCAACTGATTTCTTTTGAACTATTGTTCAACTAAATGAGACTTGTACAAGCAGATGTGAAAGTGCTGCATAGTAAATTAAGTACTATTTTGAAATTTGAATATTTGATTGATCTACAATCATTTTTTTCACATGAGTGAATACCAGACCAGGGCTTATAGTTAAAAGTGAATGCTTACAAACATCATCTCCGCATTTAATAATTTAAATATTTGCTTGAAATAATGATGAAGAATTTCAAGAAGAGGCCAGGGTGGCGCAGAGAAACGGGAAATTTTGAAGTTGCCGTTGGTACACCTGTAAGTCTCGTAGGAGTGGGAGGCAGGTGTCATGACGTAAAGTAGGAACGGACATTCAGTTGAGATGGATCAGCGGAGCGGAGCGTGCAGTCGCCGTGAAAGTGTACTACAAAAATGGCGACAGTGCAATAGCTGCACAACGACAGTTCCGGCGCCATTATGATATTCCTCCCCGCGGCCGAGTTCCTTCTTCACATGCAATATTAACATGGGTTCGGAATTTTGAAGAGACTGGTTCGGCCTTAAAAAGAAACCTCCTGGGCGTGTAGTGAGTGTTCGAACCCCAGAAAACGTTGATGCAGTGCGAGTCGCAATGGGAAGGAGTCCGAGTCGTTCTGTACGAAAAATTGCCTCATCATTACAACTTAATCGTCGGAGCGTGCAAAGAATATTGCACAGCCTGCACTTTCATCCTTACAAGCTTCAGATTGTTCAAGCTCTAAAACCCAATGACGGTGAGTTACGCTTAGCTTTTTGTCAACAGCTACTGACTAAAATCAATGACGACGCAAACTTCCTTGAAAATCTTTGGATGTCTGATGAGGCCCACTTTCATTTAAATGGACATGTCAATAAGCAGAACATGCGTTACTGGGCTCAACAAAATCCCGCGGAACTTCACCAACGTCCGTTACACAGCCCCAAAGTTACTGTATGGTGTGAAGTGTCTGGTCGTGGGGTGATTGGACCGTACTTTTTTGAGGATGAAAATGGTTCCACTGTAACGGTCACATCTCAACGTTACGTTCATATGCTAGAGACATTTTTTGCTCCACGGCTTCATGCTTTTCTAGATATTGAAATTCAGCAAACCTGGTTTCAACAGGATGAGCCACCTCACACACTGCCAATCTGTCAGTGGCTGCATTGAGACGTTTGTTTGGGGAGCGGATAATTTCAAGGAACGCTAACGTCACTTGGCCTCCTCGGTCTCCAGACCTCTCAGTATGCGACTTCTTTCTATGGGGACATCTAAAGAGCGTTGAGTACCAGACTAGGCCAAGAAATCTTATTGACCTCATGACTCAGATCGAAGAACACATCGCCAACATCCCGAAGTACACATTGCGTCGCACAATGCTTAGTCTTCAAAATCGATTGAACGAATGTGTTAGGCGCAATGGACAACACTTAACAGATGTGATTTTTAAAAAGGGATTTTTAAAATGTATTTTTCCACTCTTGACTAACACATTTTCAACATTAAAATGTTTTGTAGAATATTCGTTGGTTTATTATGGTTATTTGAAAATTTCCCGTTTCTCTGCGCCACCCTGTATGTATCAGAGAGTTAAATAACATAATACAATCACATCACAGATTATGATTTTGTACCTTTGATTTTTCACAGTACGGGAAGACAGAATTTCTATGCATCTACTTAAAAAATTTCTTTTATAAACAAAATGTTATTTCCAACATTTCATCAATATTTAATAGGTGATATTGGTCTATCTTTTGAACATAGAACGTTTGTCATTTTTTTATTCCTAGAAGAGGATTAAATAATCAAGAGATAAATAAGCTATTGAGATCTTTTGGCAAATTATCATAACCATCAATAATGATAAGTTGTAACCAGCTGACAATTTCTTGGAGTACCTGGATCTGATGATCTTAAGCCCTGACTAGCTCATGTTGACTGGAGAACTATAGTGTAATCTGATTGGTATGTATGAGATTGTTATTAAAGGGGTAGGACTTATGAGGTTTCTTAAAAAATTCAAGTTTAAGAATTTAATGGTAAATATAATAAAAATAAATAAAGATTTTAAGAGCAAAGAGAGTAGAAAATTATTAAAGATTAGAATTGTCATTATTGATAATTAGTAATTTATTTATTTTTTTATACTTATAAGTAGGACATGAGCTTGAATACCTTGTCCACGGGGAACTGAATTTGAAGTAATTCATTTAGCGGTTCCTTAATTGGGATGCCTTTAGAAATAGATTTAATTTTTCGTTTACTGAAAAGGATCTGGTGTTTTCAACAATCTTTCCAGAGGGTGGTTGGAATGGTCGGGTAGACTTGGCAGCTTTCGCATTTGAAAGTAAAAAGAGTAGCAAATTTTTAGAAATCGAAATTTTCCGGGGGCCGGGGGGGCATTGGAGGTTAAGATTAGGGACTGCCGACCATCCCTTTTAAATCACAAGATAACCATTAATAATGATTTCTTTTTTTAATACTGTGTCAGTGGTTCACAAATTGCAAGTAGTCTTGTGTACAGATCCCCATCAGATTGTGTGGTCAATATATTTCAATATCAATCGTCTTACAAGCAATACAGCAAGGAAATATTTAATCTGGTGTGTAACTGCAGTTGTATTCTTGTCTATAGGTAATTCTAAATATCAAATATTGAAAGGCCTTTGAAACAATTTTTATCAACTCGTGTCAAAACAGTTTAAAAAAAAACAATCTATGATTTTAGTTTTATCAAATACATTTAATATTATTAGAAATTGTTATTCTTATCATAATTACGGTGAATTATGTAAAAATAAAGAAATAATCAAAAAATAATTAGCCATATAATGATAGTCAATATTCCACTGGGGATTAGTCAAATAATTCTATGTGAAATAAATTATTAACACTATTTAAACATAAGGTTTAAATTAGTTTATAGTGAACAATTTGAGGCTTCAAATATTCAAAAATATTTGATGTATAATTCCTTATTTCAACTCTTTTTTGAGAATTCATACATACCTTTGCTTCCTTTTTTAAATTTTCCCATGTTTTCCCTAGCATAGAATTTTTACTAGTAATATCGAATTCCGATAATTTCCAGGGTTCTTCCCTTTTTGATGTAATGTATGCATATGCAGTCCCGTCAGAAAGGGGTGTGTCAAGTGTGTTCTGATAAATTTTTGGAAACTTGTAGAGGAAAAACCTATAAAATAAATAAATGTTTTTGTTAGGTTTTACTAAAACTTCTTAAACACGAAGAAGTCATTGTGTAAAGTTGCACAACTTTTTAAAGATTTGTTTTTGTAATTATTTACAACACTCATACGTGATATATTTCCTTTATGGTATATTTTCGAAAAACTAGCGCTAAATATTTTCAATGCTTTGTTTAGAATTATTATCGTAGTGGCATGTTTTAAAATATAAATTGCTTATTTTATGAAGATTTCATTTTCGTTGGGATACATCAAACTTATTTAACTAATTGGAGGTAGTGAAATCAGTGTTAGTAAAACAATTTTTTTAAAGATTAATTTTAATCATTTTAAAAACGAGTGAGGAAGAAAACACAACTAAAATAAAATCTGCTATTTTTATCAATAAAGATGAATCGTATGCTTAGTTTTACGAACATTGATATAAGGTCAACAAAAGATTCGCTAAGCTGTCATAATTGAATTCAATAGGGTTTAAATAAAATCCCTGACAATGATGTATTTAATAAATTCATGCAAATACGGACATTTTTAGGAATAACCAAAATTGCATACAAACATGGATATTTTCTTTAATTTTCAACAATAACACACCAGAGAGTGATATCATCAAAGGGTCTATTTTGACAAATCAATTTCTGCCAAAGAATCTCTTAAGTCTGATTGCTATATATTGCGCAAGACCAGAGTTAACTACTTTCCACCATAATTCTTGAAAATTTAAATGCGCATTAGAAAATTTAGTGCATGTTAATGTAACATTAAAACATTTCTCTTTTCAGAAGTGTACTCATACTGTGAGGTATAGAAATTATCTTCGCTCAAATATTATTCTACGCATGGCACAAAACATATCATATTGTAAAGAGTACATGCGGTGATCTTCCATCATCCATCAATTTGCCCATCTTCCATCAATTTAAGCCCATATATTTGATTAAATGTTGCTTGAATGAATTACTTTGGTGTATGCCAAAGTCATGGTACAACAACCACAGAAAATATTATACATTGATTATTTTTATATCAAAATGGTCTTCAAAATGATAATTACTAGGCAGGGAAAATTTGTGTTAGTTGTTTTTTAAGTGTTCATGTTCATCACACTAAATTTTTATTTCAGCTAAGCAAAAAATACAATTTTTAAAGTTTCAATACATTAAATTGGCTAATTTTTTTCAAATAGTTAATTACTTATATGTAAGTTATTGTAACTATTTTTTCAAAGTAAGGTTCTTTTGTAGAAAATAAATTTTAAGAAAACTTTCAAAATAATTATATTAAGAGTGAATTGATTACATAATTATTTCCTGAAAATATTCACTGTGATGTTGAGTCATGCTGACTCCAGTGACGTAGCCAGCTGCGCTTGATTACTTGGATGAGGATCTATACAAACCGATTGAGATGGTTCTACAAATTCTCGACTTAGTTAAGTCAGTTGAGTTTGCTGGCCTGAGGAGAACGGTAAACTCATTTTAGCACTCTTCAAACGACGCTTGCACACTGTCAGCTTTGTGACACCTCGCATCCTCCTGAATCCAAATACGCAAAATTTTTATGATTACATTTCAATACTTAAAAATTTTGCATATTTGGAAGATTTTTTAAATGATGCCTTTAAAGAAGAAACTAAAATGTTATAGGATTAATTGACTTGAATATAATAATGCTTTTTAATACATTATCGTATTTATATGTAATTATATAAAAAGATTATATTTTTTTCAATATTTCTTGGGAAAAGCTAAATAAAGAATAGTAATAAATCAAAAAGGAAAGTGATAGAGAATTTTCTGTTATAATTGGAATTATTTAAGAAAAATGAAATGAGTTTGGTTATGAATGGAAAAAAGATAAGAGCGACTGTATAATATATTACGCATTTTTATACAATATTCTAAGATTATTTATTTATTTTGTTCTGTTAAAATAATTTATTTAGCATATATTAACGAATAAATAAATTAACTGATAAGAATTTCATATTTTATTTCTAATTCAAGAAATTTTAAATTTTTCTTAAACGAAAATTTTTTTCATTTTATAAAATTTCAAACTAACTTATCAAATAAAAATTGCGAGTAAATATTCTGCTATTTCCAAATTAATAAAAAATATTTATTGAATTATTTCATTTTTTTCCATTTTTTAAATAATTTGTTAAATTTAAATATGGCGGGAAATGCACTGTTGAATAATTATAATCATTTTAAAAAAATATCCATTAACTCACCAATCAACATCATTGTTACTTTCATCTTTACAACTGAGTGGATGAGATCTATCAACACCGAAACATAAAAAAAGAATAATGTAATTATATATTTTGTGCATCATGTAAAAGCCTTGCAATAAAAAGTTCGATTATAAAATTTCGCTTTTAAAAATTGTAATAAAATCAAAAGATAATTGGAAGTTTAAGATAACCTTGCGTGTTTGTTTGAGGATGGTAGAAGCAATTCCAAAACAACTTAACGGTTGATTTTTACAGGAAAAAGACGGTTTTAAAGCTTTTATTTTATCTGTTCAAACAGTCAGTTTATTATTTGTTCTTCTTTAACGAAAATATAAGATTCAAAATGCTCAGCGTGAAAGTTGGCAAACATACAAATGTCTTTTTTGAAATACATTACACACACAAAAGAAGTAAAAATTTTGGTTTTAAAAAACACATATTTCTTAAACGGATTTATTTATAACTCTTATCAGTTTGGAAGTTTTCGCTTGCATATATATTGTTCTGAGGAAGAATATTTATTTATTAAGTTATTTTGGCTATAATTTTTACTGTACAATAAAAACAAATGTTATATACAATCCCTCTTTCTCCCTCTCTCTTTGTCTCACACACACACACACACACACACACACACACACACACACACACACACACACACACACACTCACACACACACACACACACACACACACACACACACACACACACAC
>JAPDSC010143288.1:0-13333 GCA_026290005.1 Latrodectus geometricus
TTATTTTTAAAAATGTTTGATAAAACGCTATCATTTATTTATATTTCATAGAATTCATCGATATTAAAAATTTTAGAAATGTTTAATTTGTATCCATATTTATATTAACTTATTTACAATAATATATATAACTTATTTAAAAATATATAAACACAGTTTTTAAATATCATGAAAACTTCTTATCATATTATTTCCTTAAAAATTATTTATAATATCTTAATTAATCTAATACATATACTTTTAATGAATAGTAATTAAAATTACGATCTTAATTTATTTAGTTTAAGATTTTACGAATAATAATATCGCACCAGATATTATCAATATTATGAAACGAAATACTTTTCTTGCAAAGTTGGATATTTCCTAAAAAAATAAAATTTTTGTAAATTAAAAAATTAAGATGATTGTTAAGCAAATTTATTTATTTTTTCATATAATTTTAAAACATATGAAATAATATTCAGTTATATGTATTCGTTAAATTTTTCCTACTAGAATTTAAATTATTCAAAGTATTGTATCGATAAATGTTCTATGTCATGTGCTTAGAGTTGCTCTGGACATATTTATGTGTCTCTGATTCAACACATTAATATAAGTTAAAGAATGCTCTGTGATTTATAATGTTACTTTCATAAAATTGATTTTTGTATAGTAGCAGAACTACAATTCTCAATATTGTCTTATGTTTAACAACACCTATTTTTATTCTGAGAATTAAAATATTTTCTTTTACATCTACTAAATCACATGTATGCAATATTATTCACATTCAAAATCCTGATTTATCCTTCAAAATCTTAGGCTGAAACATAATTGTATAATAAGAATAGAAAGAATAGTTAAACTGTTTTCTTATGTAAAGAGTTAATTTTTTCTTTCCATCGTTTATCTTAACAATAGTTTCTGAGAAGAATACTAATATCAATGGTCATTAGAATTGAGCATAACCTTTAAACTATTTAGAATTTTAGTTACATATTTATTAATCTATCTGAATATTTCATGCAATATCATGCATTTCATTTCAGGCAAATATCATGGTTTAACGTGATGAAATAGGAAGACCCTTTAACTTTTTAATATAGAATAAATATTTTTGTAAAATATCCTTCAGATTACACATCGTTTGCATGTCAAAACAAAACAACAATGCATTTATCGTTCATATTAAATGTGTTTTCCTTCAACAAATGTTATCAGAAAGCAATAAAACAATGAAATTACACTCTTCTTAGATGAAATCAGAATACAGTAATTTTTTTTTAATTTAATATAACTTTTGATAACCTATTGTGTAGAAAAAATCTGCTCTTTATGGTATTGATTAATTTTAGTAAATGCGATTTTATTGACAAGGTTTTTTTTCATATTTTTCCTGTTTTTTAACTTTTTTTATAAGGTAATAATCTGAATACTTTTGACGAAAATTATTGAATAAATAGTTTGAAATGAATGATCTAGGAAAAAAAGAAACAGTTATTTATGTAAGTTAATAACAGTATTATATATTTGTATGCCATGAAAATAATTTGCAAGGAAAAAAGATTTTGCAATTTCGTTCCTTATTTCATAGGACCCTAATCGGAATTAGAATTTCATAGATATTCATCCCATTTGAAATTGAATTATTACACATATTTACATACTTTTTTTCCCTAAAAGCTTTAGCATAAGTAGTTGTTTTAATAACAAAATTTTAATCAGAGATCATTAGCAATAAAACTTTATTATTCAACAGTTCACACATTAATTTTATTAATATCTTGAGTTACAGGGTATTATATAGAAACACAAAAAAATTAATCAAAATATTTTGAAAGGAAAAATTAATGAAAAAAGAAAAATTTAAGAAAGAATGCAAAAGCTTTTGGTAATATTTATCTAGATTTTCAATTATATTCATTTATTATGTTATTTATGACTTGAGTAAGCATAACTTAAGTGGGTGAGGAATTATTTTTATTTGTTTTTATCCAAGTGGATGTCTGATTTAAGAAGCGAAAAAAAGTCTGTATTGTATTATTGAAAGTTAAATTTAGGTTTAGAGTGGCTATGGTTAGAAAACGCTCTTTAGAACTTAAATTCCAGGGTTTGACTAGACCACTGATGAGATCGAGAGATTGGTGTTTGTTTTTGTTTTTTTCTAGCACGTCTGTCTTTATGTATACTTGAAAACTTTCTGGTTCTTCTCTTTGCGTCAAGTGAATATGGCACACTCTCTATGAAAATTCCCCCGGAACGTAATTTACGTTGTGGACATTAAAATGATGAAGGAATATTTCCTTTTGCCCTTAAATGAAAAATAATCGAGTACTTAATCACTGATCCAAACAATGAAAGCAAGTAATTGAGGTATTTCACAGGTAAGTAGTAAAAAGACTTATTTTTGTTTAGATTTTATTGCTCTTATTTCAACAGTTCATTTATTATAAATAACATACAAAGAACTATTAAATAAATATATAATTAACAATTTAATTCATAAAGTACTTTTTAACTGATGGAGTTGTAGAGCAACTAAATGACAGTAATTAGTAAAATGATTTTGAATTTGAGTGTGGATATTAAAAGGTAATAATTTCAAAAATATTGCAAAATATCATAGTTAAGTTTGCTAAATATTGAAATTAACATTTGCTTACTTTGAACATTCAATTTAGTCGTGACTTATTTTACAGTTTACTGACTTATTCCAGAACTTATAAATCTGGTATGAATTGCTAAAATTTTATTGGCATGAATTGTTTTTTTTTTCCTATTTATTTATTTACTATCATTCCTGCATGACATTATTTAGCAGAAATTTATTTTGCTCCTTTTATTAATTGCATAAATAAAAACAAATAAGGATCCTTGTTTACTATAAAAGTATTTTACTTATGTTTACAAAATCATAAACTTTTATTTAGATAATAATTTTCTTTTAAATTCAATTGTGTCTGATAAAAAAAATTGTACAGTGCGATTTTAAAAATTTATTTGAAGCTTTACAATATGTGTTTTATTGTTTTTTAGAACTTGATTAAATTAAAAACTCACTAAAATTGTTTGTTTTAAATATAATAATAATAATAAAATACGTATTCTTTTTTTTCACTCCATCACATAATTCTAAAGAATAAATGAGGATTTTCTTCTTTAAAAAAATCATTCGAAATATACCAAAAATTAATTAACTTTAACATCCTAATAAAGATTAAATTTGTCTAGTACTGGCTGCTAATCATCTGCAACAATATTTTTAGTAATATTTCAATGAAATAACCTAATGTGCATTGGCATTAATGGTAAATATTATTATATTAATCAAATAATTTTTTTTTCACATCATTTTATAATTTTACTCATAAAAAAATTATTTCTTAGTGTTATTTTAGAAATGAATGGTATCAAGCACAATATTAGTCACAATTAAAAAACAGGCGATAAATCTTTAAGCATTTTGATATTCTATCAAAATGAGTACAAGGAAATTTTTATACCTTTAAAGAATATTTTTAAAAATTAAATTTGTATCATTTGAAGACTTTAATAGTTGATTAGAGAGTTGAGCTTCTGCAAGTTCAGAATAATTAATTAAGCTAATTAAAATAATTTCTTCAACACCAGAAAGGATATCAGTGATAATGTTTTCTTTGTCGGGTATATTAGAAATAGAAGTTATAAACCGAATTATATACTGCAAATGTCATTTCTCACGAAGTAAAGATTCAGCGGATGTTTGCTGAAAATTAAAAGCTTTAGTGGTTTATGATCAGTAAGTACTACAAATTCTCTTCTTTCTAGCATATGAGCAAAGTATGGCACAGTAGACTGCGCTCTGTTCTTTATTGTATGTAATGCATTTTTCTTTCCGTAAGTGTAAGTTTTCAGAAAAGAATGACAGAGGTTCAAGTGAAGACATTTGCAATCATTGGAGGACTGCGCCGATGCTGATATCGGAAGCATCAATGAGCAAATATAATTTTGCATAAGAGAGTGAATGTTTGATTATTGCCAGGTTTATAATGGTTTTTTTGCAAGTTTCAAAACCACATATAGCTTTAGATGACTAAATAATATGCATAAGATCGTTTTTTTTTTATTAGTAACTAAAGAAATATGAAGAGATTGTTTTTCGGAAAATTGAACGAAATCGGTGATAGAAATCGAACAGAGCTAAGGATCTGCATTGTTCCAAAACAGGTTTAGGTTGGGGTAATCGATAATTGAAGACACTATATTATGCGATGGAGCAATTCCATTGGCGGATACCTCATCAGAACCTAAAAATTTCAATTTTGATTTTCCAGAAACGCATTTTTCTGTATTTAAAATACTATGTGTATGGAGAAAGAATTTTGAGTCACTTTTAAAATTTTATAGGCTTTTTCAGTCTCAAGAGGCATAAATTTGCTTAGTCTTTTTCAATGGAAACTGTAAGGATTTGCTGAACTACTCTGGCAAATGCTGTAGGAAAAGTGATCTTAGATTTCTATGATAATGGAATTATCAACGATATCGTACATAGAGAATAATAAATGTGAAAGTCTCTTATCTAAAAGCTTTAAAAATTTTGGAAGCATTTTTTATCCTTTTGAGTCCGGCGTAAACGTTTTAAGAAACAGCTCCTAGGACGGAGCGAGAGGGTCATTTTCACTCCACTTATGTGCTGAAGATTTCACCATAACGAATCTTTATCTTTTGAGAGTGATATCCCGCGCTGGGTCTGCCGTAATCTTGACGAAGTTGTAAATGGGTTTACCATAAATACTATACTAATAGATTAGCAATCGACTTTTTTTTTTCCTTTGTTGTTTTACATATTAGATTAAGTAGTGTTATAAAAATTTTAAGTTATATAATTGTGACTGATTTTGTAAATTATATGGCATAAATTTATTACAAATAATTTTTTGAAATTATTAAACTGTATCTCGCTGTCATTTTATTGGTTGCTTATCCCACAATTAATGATGTCTTTTTTGTTTCTGTAATTATATGATAAGTTTCATTGATTTGTTTGATTTTTAGCAATGAAAATATATATTTAAAATAATAGATTTTTATAGTAATGAAACGTATTTAGCTATAAGAAAAAAATGAACAATAACTAATTGAATATTTTCAAAATGATTTCTAAGAACAGCATGGTTGATATTAAGAAGTGTGAATAAAAATATTTCGAACTAATAAATTTAGTTCATAAGCGAATACATATAAATTACTGAAATATTATTTGAGAAAGATCTGTATGTTGACAACATTAATGTTTTTACATTATTATTATTATTTTTTTAGAAATGTTTTATGTTATAAGTAATTTTAATTTTTATATTCATTGTGTTAAAATATGTGTTCTTTTATTCTTTTCATTTGAGTGAAAAGCTTAAAACTAGAATTTTCCTTTCTGCTGCTAGATATGAAACCTTTTACTCAATGAATATTGTGGCTTCAATCTTGAGTTGAACTGAAAAATTGTTTGCGAAATTATTTTAGTCATACAATAAACTGTAAAATTTTGATCGTTTTTCTAGGAATGAAGGTTTGAACATCATTTTTTAAAGAGTATGATATAAATGCAATCATATTAGCCTCAGAAAATATTTCTATAAAATTCTTATCTGGAAAGAAGAAAATATTAGGGTAATACTAAATTTATAAATTTTTATTCTTAGTATTTTAAACTTTGTGTAAGAATGTTTATTAAATTTTCTTTAAAAAACCCGTGTTTATTTAAATTTTACGCAGAAATTAAATTTGCCTCGTAAATAGACTCACATATATAAAGTAATTTTAAATATATAAACCGAATATTATTTTTGGTTGGAAATACTTTCATTTTTAATTAATAATAAATTGCTTAAGAATCTGCTTAAGCAGTTCTGCTAGCATGTTCTTGTTGTGAAATGAAAAAAGTGTGTGTGTTCTTCCTGGAATATGTCCATAAATTGCAATCCTCTTTTAAATCTCATAAGGAAGAAACCAAGTAAGTTTTCTCGTAAATATACTCACGTATGTCGGTACAACGAGTAAGCAGTACCGACATACGTATGCAGAGGAAAAAGAAAAAGATATTTAATGCTCATTAGTAATGGAAGAGATCAAATCGAGTATATAACACCTCGAAAGGCAAGTTTCTAACACTATATCATATTTATTTCTTTGTGAAGACATTGTTTGGTCACTTCATCTTCAGTCAGAATATGAAAAATTTGTCGTATTACAATGAGAGTGTTGTTTCTTAATGAAAATGTTTCGAAGAAAAAAGTAAACAAATTCTCAAATACAGAAATACTTTAATATTTGCAATTATAAATTAATCTATCAGTTAAACGCAGAGTTGAACATTTTTTTTAATAAAATAACGAATACATAATTTGGAACAAAATTCACCTTCTTTATTTTTAGAAATATAATTTTTTGCTTATATTGCATACTGATAATACAAATGTAAACGAAGAATAACTGATTTCGTACTTGAGCATTTGAATTCAGACTTTTCAAACATCTATTTTTCCTTTTTAAATTATTTTAAGAATCTTTTAAAATATTACATTAATAGATCCTACTTTAATCAATAAAATATCAATATAAAAGGCAGCATTTTTGATCAGGATCGGAACAAATATAAACATGTTGATAGGGACAAAGATTGTAAAACATTTAAGGAAGCTAATGTTTTTTTTTTCAGGTTATTATGAAATTTGGAAAGAGTTAAACTGTTGTACCATGGATTTTTTGGTCATGGTACCGTCTGGAGAGACACTCTTTTTTCGTGGTACAACATTTGTACCACCAGGACGAGAAGGTTAAACGAGAAGTTTTGGAATTTGCGCATTGCAATTATTCGATTTTTAATAGTTTTTCATTTATTGACAGCAGGCAGCTGCCGAATAACATAGGAGATTAAGCTTAATACGTTTCCATCCAGCACAAATACAACGCAGGAATATTTAGTTTCGTTCACATACAGCAAATTGCGATTCCTCCTGAATAAAGCATACTTTCGGCTTATCGTGCAAAAAGGAGGTGCTTTAAATATGACGTGAGCTATCTGAGTGGCTTCATTGGAAGATGTATTGTCGGTCAATTTTTAAGAGCCAGTAAGACAGCAAAAATGAAAATGCATATATAAATTTTAAAACACTTATGAAAGCTAAATCAAAAGTTTGCTGTTAAATTCGCAGAACGTTCATAGTAACATATAATAGATTAGGAAAATCTTATGTAAACAGTTGAGAAAACTAAAACTTGTTTCTTCACGACTTATTATTTATAATAATAATAGTTGAAATTATGAAATACCCGTTGAGACCATGCTTTGAATTTCAACAAGTACATCATTTCCTAGGTGTCCACTTTTAGCTTGTCCGGTTGTTATGCTTGGGCTGAGAAAGTAAAAAACCAAATATACTGAATTAAATTTACTAACATCAAGAACAGTTTGTTTGGCAAGTACTAATGGAATACAAATCAGATTGGCAATTGGTAGTTGGCATACAGAGTTTGGTTTGCACAACTTTAATATAAAATTATCCTCAATTAATTGTTCAAGCAATCATTGCTGTCCCAAAACATGATAACCTAAAACTACATACAAAGTTAATGGAGAATGTAAGCCACCTGGCAGAGCTTGCTGTCTCGACATAACTGTAACAAAGTTTGCTGGCAGTTGAGCGAAATATTTCATTCCTTTATGATTATAAATTAAATTTATATTTAAACAAAAGGTTCATTATCCAAGGAAAGTAGTGATAAAAGGTTCCGAAAAGTTTATTTTAAAACTGGACTTTCTCATTGAATTTATTTCATTTGAAAAAATAAAGTATTTCGTTTTGCTCAAGATTTTGAAAAACAAATTTTGCTTTGCTTTCTAAAATTGCTCAAGCATTATCAAAAAGTAATTTTGATGTATAAAATTGTAATTTTAAAATAATATTTTAAAAAATAGTTTCAGGCACAAGAAAAGTTTTTCTCAACAGTTTTCTGGATTTTGGAAACAATAAATCAAGGCTAACATATGTAAAGGAATTTTATTTCTTAATATACGTTACACACAACAGTAGTATCAGAACTTAAACTGTCTTCATTTTTATTAACATTATCAACAATGAAATTCGGTTTAAGAATTTAAAAATCAAACAGTTATGGAACTTTAAATTTGAATATTTTAGTGCTGAAATTTAGGCATTTGAGAAAAGTAAATGTGAGCTAAGTTGGCATTTCAACTAACTTTGTCTTCAGTGTTTTTCGCACACGAAATTGTATTCCTTGCTCGTAGAATTAAATGAAAAATCGATTGATCTTATTTCTGTATTTAGATCTATGTGTTCATGCAACCAATGTAGTACCAATATTGCTCAAAATAAGTTTCTATGCATAAGTGTGCATGCACCTTATTTTGAGTAAAAATGTATATTATGATAATGAAAACTTGAAATCATGTTTACAATGAAAATCAACTAAAACTACGGTTAAATTGATTTTCTAAGGAAGTGTAAGGCCATTATTCACAGATAAGTACTTGCAATTCTCTTTATTTATGTTTTGAGACAATATAATTTTCCCCCATCAATGAAACAATGCTATTAACTATGACGTCAAATTTCAATCTAATAAGTTTCAACTTAACAATATTATACCAATGTAACATAAGTTTAAAAAAAATATCAAAATTGATCTCAATCTAAGAAATTTAGATCATTTTTGAAGAATCTTTTTTTTTTATTCTTTTTTTTCTTTTTTTTATGAATGATTAACCTGTGATAATTTTTTTGATAAATAAAAAAGCTATTGATAAATGGGTCTAACTATCAACGAGATTACCAATTACTGATTTAGAAAAACAGTTTAACAGTAGATCACATATTTTTTATTCACTTTTTACGAAATATATTTAACAAATTCAAAAGTTGCAAAATATTTATCATTATTTAAATGCATGAATTATTCATTGCATAGTTTGAAATGTAGTTTAAAAAAGCTATTATATATTTCACTCCCGATTGTCTATTTTTTAAAAAAAATGGAAGTCCTTTTCTTGCAAACACTAATATAAAAAAATAAAAATTTGTTGTCTAATTTTTAAAAAAAATATAAAAAAATTTCATTTATAAAAATTTTGTAATTCTCTATTGATCCTGTATTGACAAATGATCATTTTTCAATTTCAAAATATTTTATCATGGAATTCATTAATTTTTTTTTTAACTAACGCAGCAGATATATAGTGTACCCATTACCACTTGAATGAATAAATAGAACTAGAAAAACCTTTTGAAATATTTTCCATATCAAAATGTGAAAGTTTCAGTAAAAATGAAGCAATGTAAGTTGAATGTCATAAGAAATTTCCTTTCTTCTAAGACAACAGCAATCTGTAGTCATTAAATTATGATAATATATGCACACATATTGCTGATTTTTACTTAATAAATAAGAATATTTTATGTAATCTGAAAATGCATCTTATTGATATTTACTCATTAATTCGTGCATAAGAGAAATATTTGTTTTACATAAACATTAAAATAGTAAATATTAAATAATTTACTCATTAATTCTGGCATAAAAGAAATATTTGCTTTGTATAAATATATAAACATAAAAATTATTTTAATTCTTCATCCGGAAAAGTACGAGTTAAAGAAATTTGTAAGTATAGAACCATAGTACCCATCATAAATAAACATTAAAACAAGTTTGTTTGGGTATATCTTTATAGTAAGATTAAATTTTCTCATAATGACAAGAATAAGAATTTATTTGTTTAAGGAAATACTTAAAATGAAATAAAAAGCTTTAGGCATTAATCCTTAAAATTTAATATAATACGATTATTATTTTACAAAATTTATTATTACTTCTATAAAAATTTTGTGAATTTTATAATAATCCCTATTTATTTTCCTTTATAAAATATTATTTTACATGGATTAAGATATTCTTCAGAATCATAATAGAGAAATTTTCCATCTTAATTTAATCATCTTAAATTATAAGTTTTATATTTTTATAAATGTTTAATAAATGAATAAACATTTACAGACATAAAAAAAAAAATTTAAACGTGTTTTGGAAAACTAAACAGATTTCCGTAATTCGATTGAAAATATTAGTTCTTAATAGCTTGGAAAACATTAAAAATTCTATGGGATGTTTATTCATCATTTCTTATAAAATTTAAGAATGAAGCAACATTGCGTTGTCTTGTTGAAGTTCGCTGCCTGGCACGGACAGTGAAAGTGAATACACGTAATAAATAGTTGTAAGGGATAAGAAATTATTTAGAAGACTATTATTAAAAATACAACATCAAGTAGTAGCGGACAGAAACAGATGAAAACGAATAACACAGAGAGACAGTAACGAACTATAAGTAAGCAAGTTATCTTATTTCGAAATATATTTAAAATGCAAAACAAAAATTTGTTTGGTATATCATAGGACATGCAAAGATGGTGATGCACAAAAGAACACGTTTAGTTACCATTGGGCGTACAGATGGTGTTCTGAAGAAGGCTTCTTCATTCCTATCATTTGACATCGTTCTTAGTGACATTAGCTAGCAAACACCATCCAACAAAATCCAAAATGAGTTCAAGAAAAAATTTGTACACCTTACAGCTCAGCTGGCTGATGGGAACAGAGTGTATTGTCTGGCATGTTTGTATCATTTGGTCATTTTAAATGTTCTGTCTACGAAGTAGATGATACCATAATCTTGCTGCACTGTATTCCAAAATCATGGTGCCACTTTGTATCATGACAGGATATTCTACAATTTCTAGCGATATAGATGTGTACTTATTTTGATTCCAAATATGTATGTGGTTATTATCACTGACGAAACAGATGCGTGATTCATCTGAGACCACGACTCTGTGTCACTTCTTGTGTCTAGCTTAGTACATAGCTTTAAAGTTTGATGTGTATCATGAAGGATCAATGGTTGTCTTCTTAATAATGACAAGAATGTTAACCAATTGTCAACCGTAGACAGGAAATGATACTGGTTGATGTGGAAACTTTTAAACACCCGGGATGTCTTCAACAAGCTGCACATTATCGGTAGAAGGGATTTTTGCAGGTTCAATATCGCTTGTCGGCTGATGAATCGATCTACGCATCTGGCATTGATGTGGTTCCATTAGCAAAATTTAATCTTTTCACATAATCTAGTTCCAACCATCTTCTTTACAACCAGTCCAAGTGGACTGGAATTTACATAATGTTTTTGGCCATATCTTCTTGCTGTCGCATTCTTAGCATCGCGTGATGCATATAAAAGCACTTACTATTTTATGCTGTAATAATTTAAGGCACTCAATAAGAGCTAGTTTCTTACTTTGACAATTATGTTTGTGCAATTTGATGTTTCTTTGAGTTGTCACCTTACTTTTCTGATTTGAGCCTTTGGTGATTTTTGAGTTTTCACCCGACTTGAGTCCAATAGAGCATATGTTGAACATGCTTAGACAATGATTCACATCCCGTTCTCTACTTCCTACATCTGTAAGAAATTTTCGGACAGCACTGTTTGTTGATTGCATTCTCGGTCATAAGTTTAGTTCCACAATGTGATCAGCAGAATGTTTCAGCGTTGTAAGGCCTGTATTTTCTCGTATGCGAGACATAAGATGCATTAACTTTCATACCAGCAACTTTCATACAGCGCAATTTTCTGTTGTTGTACAAGCCATGTATGGTGTTAGTGTTTCAGGGAGTAATAATCATGGTTTGTATGTTGGATATCATACTTACACAATCTCTTTACTCTCGGTTTATAATACATGGACTTTATAAAAAAATATAATTTGATTTGTTGATTCACATTTAGTTATCGGTTTCGGTATTATGATTGATTCATGGAAATGTTCGTATATATAGCTAATAGAAAATTATTATTAACTTTACTTTAACATCAATTAGTTTTATTTTATTTTTTTATTTTTTTTCCATCTCTAATAAACTAGAAAATCTCACACTTTCATTATGCTAAAAAGGAAATACTTCTTTCGTTCAAGTTGAATAATAATTTATTAAATTAAAAGAACTTAAAGAAACTATTTGCAGACATATTTTATACACTTAATTTGTATCTATTATATGGTAATACGATTAAATATATATGAATGAAATGCATACAATCCTATATTAAAAAATTAAAAACATAATTTCATTTTAAAAATACAATTTAAGTAACTACATATAATAACTTTTAACTATACAAAACATGAGATAATGCTTAAAGTATGTAAATAAAATGTATAAGAGAAAAAATATAAGTTTGATACAATTCTATAGTATGTATAACTTATAAATTTTTATAAGTATTCTTATAAGCATAATAGATATATTGGAAAGACCATAGATATAAAAATACGTATAAAAATACGTAATAAAATACGTATTAAAATAAATTAACTACGTATCATCAAGTTTCTTGTTTGTTTTTCATACAAATGTGGTATACTTAGTAATATTTTAATTATTCTATAAAAATCTACATTGATATTTATAAAATATTTGGTATTTTGCAATTGAATTTAGATTTCGTACAATTAGAAACAAAATATTTTCATATTTAACCTAAAATCATAATTAGGAAAACCAAATTTTAGTTATTAATAACGGCTAAAATTAATGTTGACTCTTACAACTAAACATAAAACATAATAAATAGAGATAAATTTGCTTGTAACACACACATATTAATTTATCGACACACACACGCAGATCGGGATGATAATCTATCTAGAAATTTTAAATGAATTTTTATCTCAACGGGAAATCATGCATGTTGCAATTGAGTAAGTGTTGAGCTTCAATACCTTTATCATAAAGAAACATTACAAATTGCCTGAGCATGGAAATCTTCATTTTAAAGCCTTCGTATCATTTAGATCAAAATAATTTAAATGTTGTCTGATAAAAACAATTATAAGGTTTGTTCAAAGATTTTACTCTCTACAAATTGACCTTAATCTATGGATTAATAAATTCACAAATGGATTTTTTAATTAATGTTATCAGTTTTGATTCAATCTCAATAAACTAACATTGACTATTACGATTCATAAAATTTGAGTTTGATGCACATTCACCGGTGAATGTCAACAAATACCAAAAACGTTGGTGAAAGACCGTACAATTGATTACATTTCTTGCACTTTCGGACCATCACCGGTATATGTCGACAATCACAGACAAGCTTTGGTGGAATTTGAAAAGATGATTAAAGAGCTCGAAAAGGAGATAACAGAAGGCCATTCCCGGGCTTCCCTTTCCACCACAGTATTTAATTTGTTTTTAATTTGTTTGTTGTCAGGTTTGTCCCGCGGGT
>JAPDSC010143291.1:0-32761 GCA_026290005.1 Latrodectus geometricus
TTTTTCTTTGCTACTGTACGAGTAATGATTGATGAATGTGCGAGAAATTTGTATTTTATCTAGCATATATATATATAAATATATATATATATATGTATATTTATATATATATATATATTTATTTATATGTATGTATGTATGTATTTGTGTGTGTGTATGTATATATGTGTGTTTTAAACATTTATTTTTTAATTATTAAGTACTTGCTTTTTTCTTAAAAAAATTGCTTCGATTAAGAAAACGCTTATTAATATGCAAAATTTATATAGTTGAAAATTGTATAGCCTGATCAATTAGGTTTTTTTTTCATTCGTTGGTACATTTATCGGAATTTGTTCATGAACTCTGAGACAAAGGTTTTAAGAGATAAATAAATTTCAGAAAATAATGTCTTTCAGAAATCTTTTCTATTATATATTTTTTCATTTAATTTCACTGAGAGCTTTTACAAATCTGTATTGTCATGTAAAAAATTTATTGTAAACTTTTTGTTAGTTCAATTTTTTATACAAGTCACTTAAACTTGTTTTAATAAATAATTTGTATTTTATATTTCAGAAACTTTGAAGGAAACAACTTTAATGTAACTCCAAGCGCACATTGCATTTCACAAAATGTAACTTTTCTTAAAATTAAATATAAATTTTTAAAACAAACGTAATGAATTTTAAAATCAAATATAAAAGATTTATAGAATAATATACTTTGAGATTTTTCCTAAACATTTAAGTACTTAGTATCTTTTTTATTAGTTTTAAAATATATATTTCCTAAAAATTTATTAAAATGTAAAAACAATATTTAAAAAATATGTACGTAGTATTTATAAAATTACCTGAATTTAGCTATTCATTAACTATTAATATTTTTTTTAAATGTTTCTGCTTGTAAAAATATTATTATTTTTTTTAATGATTTTTAGAGTTAAGCAAAACATTGCCATTTAAAAATTCTTAATAAAGTTTCAAGTTCTTTCTTCTCTTTTGAATTTTATTTTGCTAAAGCCAAAAATTCTGTTACAAAACTTTGAGTTATTCCAATTGAGATATTTTAACAAGAGCTATGTTATTTTGTTATTTGTAATTCCAAAAATCATTGCATTTATTTGAAAGCTAATCTGAAAAATTAGGAAAATTTTGTTCTTAACTGAAATTATTGTAGAACTAATGGGCAAGAGAAAGAAAGAAACATACTTTTAATATACGTTTTAATAATATATCATATGTTTACATACGTTAATAATACAAAAACATACGTTTCAATAGTATATCAAATAATTTTTATAATATTAACTTAATAACCAGTATTTGTGAAGTTACAAGCATTTATAAACTGATTTCATATAGTTTGATGTTGTTGTTGTCGTGTGTCAGCCAGGCTGGCAATATGGGGTGCGCTGCTCCACTTTTCCAACTGAACCATATTTGGTGTGGAGTCCGACTTCCTCAGTACACACATGCCATAGGTACCCGTTTATAGGGTAGGCAACCATTCACACACACACAAAGAAAGGACAAAGACAAGAAAGAGAGAGAGAGAGAAAGTACATCCATGCCCGAGCCAGAATTCGAACCCAGGTCCCACCCATCTGTAGTCAGGTACGCTAACCACTAGACAGGTTGGGCGGCATATAGTTTGATAAAATACTATAAAGAGAATTATTGTAAATTAAAGTATATATTTATATATTGTAATAATAATATTACTATACAGTATGATATAATATAATTGTAACATATTTATAATGTAAATATTTAACTATTTTATTGATAAATTTCACACTCTGTTTCACTAAATCTCCAATAGTTTGCATGTTTTCAATGTTAACAAAATGCTATCAATGATTTCAAATTTTTAGTGTACAAGTTTGTAAATATATACTAAGAATTTGTCATAAGCAAAGAACATACTCTTATATTATTTTTAAATTATCATTTATTTCTGGAACAATGTTAAATATTTTTTTTTTCTTTTAATTGGAAAATATAGTCATTTATTATGTTAAAAAGCAAGTTACATGAAATTTGCTCGGTTCTCTTTTTCTATAAGCTACCTTACAAAGTTAAAATTAAATATATTCATTAATTTACTCTTCTTATATCATTTATATAAATAAAGATAATTATTTTATATAGAATTAAAGGAAATGAACAGAACCATGTAAAATTGGAATTGGCAACCTTGGAATTGGAAACGAACTGTGTATTTTAGCAAAGTACAATTTTTTCCCATTAATTATCAGTTATACTAAAGTAAATCATAACGAACTAATCACGTGAGATAGTAATAATATTTTAAGAGTGGTTTTAGTTTTTTAGACATGCATGATAAAACTTTAAAAATTTAAATCATAATATAGAGATAAATTTCTACATATGATTTATTTCCTATATTTAAATAGAAGTTAAAGTTTTGTAATCGTGAGATATTTGTGTAAATTGCTGAAAATATCAATTCAATTTATCACTTAAAAATTATACATTTAATTTATAAGCATTATAACATTTAAATTATTTCTAAACAGTTTAAAATTATTGAACTTTTAAGCAGAAATGAACTGATATAAAATACTTTATATATGTTTTAAAGATGTATTTATGTATATATATATAATTAATGAAAGTGTTAAATATAAATAAAAATAAACAAAATAATAACAAGCACTTTATTTGCTTTAAGGATTGTTGTTTAACGTGCTCAGATTTCAAATTTTTCAAAATCAGCATTCTTTTAACTATTAAATATTGCGTCCAAATTAAAACTTATGAGAAAATTCTCTTATATATTCAAATGTTAATTTTAAAATAAAAATAACAGATTAAAATATTTCCCAGAAAATTCATTTCCATTCAAATATAACAATAGCAAATCAAAACAGATATCTCATTAACATAAAATCATTAGAAAACTTACAACTGGAAATTGTTTTTCCTTCTTCTGAAATAAGTTTTGAATGCAAAATTCCATCCTTAAATTACTACTCTAGGGTATAAAATTGAATTCTGTACAATTTCTCACATCAGTGTAATTACAAAAAGAATTCGAAAGACATTTTGATTTCACAGGATATCAAATAAGTTATAATGAATTTTGTAATATTCTTCAGTCTGGTTAATATTTGAGACTTAAGCTGTCTAGACTGAGTTCAGAGAGCTTTAGAAATTTTATAAGTTAAATATTTCCTCATTATGCATTCTGAACTCAATGAAAACATAAAATTTTATTGAAACAAATGGAAGTTTTTGTAAATGCAGGTTAGTAACATTTGAATATTGAATAAAATTAGAATCTGGTGCATCAGCTACATTTCTTTTCTTTTTATTTTTGAATAATTATTGATTAAAATAGTATATAATGTTAAGTATTTAATGGTTGTAAATAAGAATTAAACAAGTAAAGTTTAGAAATAATCATAGAGTCTAATAATAAAATTTGTTTTAGAAAATTAAAATTTTTGATGTTAAAAAATTAAGTTTTCTTTATTTAAAAAGTATAAATAAAAACGGCATGTTAAATAATTCCATAGAAATAAACAACTAATTCAGATATATTATATTAATAAATAAAAAATATTAATATAAAAACTTTTGGTAATTACGAAATGAAGTTTCTAAATTCTTTTTTTATGTGTAATGATTTAAATGCATACAAAATAGTGTTTTATAAATGTAATGCCACAAATAACAATACAAGTTTGCATAAATTTGATGTTAAAATAAATGATTAAAATAAGATTTCATATGAAATGAAAAATGCATATATTATGTATCAAATATATGGAAAGATAAATAATATGAGCCATTTTTAATTCTTGGATATGAGATTTTATTTTAATATTCCTTACTTATTTATTAAATTTATTAAAAATATATCGAATCATTTTTAAAATATTTGAATTAGCCTTTTTTACTAAAATAATCAAAATTAATTGTTAATTTATATAGATTGTTAAACAATATTACAAAAAAATGGGCAAATTATTTTTATAAAATAATAAATTGTATTTGTCTTTATATTTATATAGATTTTTTATTACATCTTCTGCTACGTTTTATTGAAATATTTTTTCCTTAAGTAATTTTACAGTTAGAATATCAATAATCCAACTTTAAAATTTATTGAAACATTTACTTTTTGTTTTAATGAAATATTTCATTTAATTTTCTATACAGGCAAAAGAATTCCTAACAGTGGAATCTTTAATAATTTCATATTAGATTCATTACTGAAAATGTTAAATTGAAAATGTTAAATTGATTCATTACTGAAAATGTTAAATGAAAATTATAAATTTATTTAATAAAATAAATTTATCTGGAGCTATAAATTTATAAAATATACATTTATAGAAGAATTACTGCAAAAACAATTAGCATAAAAACATGTACATAAGTATTCTGTAAATGAGAAATATTTTTCCTTAAATACTTAATTGTGGTACAGGTCGATTTTAAAACAATTCCCAAACAATGAAAAAAATGGCCTATCAACGAATAAAAGGATTAATTTCTTTTACTTCAAAATATTAACCAGTGATAGAAATGTGTCATGATTTATTTTTTTCTAGCAAAAGGAAGATGGAAAGCTTAGTAGTTGATGGTTATTTGTGTAATATAATATTTTTTCCTTTTATCTTTATTACGTAGGTATATGTGGGAATTCCTCTGGGATTTTTGTTTCAGGAAAATTCTCATTTCCTGTTTGATTACTAAGATGACTTTTTCTTTTATTTCATAAGGTGAATATTCTGAAAGAGTCTTAGGATAACTAGATAATTCTTTTAGGTACTTATATGAGTACTTATATGAGTAACAATTTTAAGTACTTGATCTTATGTGGAAATAACCATATCAAAATATGCAAAAAAAGAAAAATATATATATACAATTTTTATATATAAAGGAGAACCATTAGGACCATTTTAAGAATAAATTATAAAGCAAATTTTTTTTCACATATTACGGAAATAAAGGACATTATTCAAAATAGCACAGGAGCTTAATATTTAATGCATATTCAATACTTAAATGACATTATTTGAGTGTGTGTGTTTTATATGGTATAAAAATTAATTTCCTTTACTTATTTCACATGTAATTTTAAAAATATTTTGAGATGAAATCAATCTTACATAACTTTTTAGTTGTTTCTTCAAACAATATACATTTATACATATAAAAAATATGAAATGAATTTTCATCCCAAACATATTCAACATTTTATATTATTTGTATATGGTACTATCCTGTACATATTTATTGACAATAATACTTGAAAACAAATCTCATACAAAAATTATATGTTGTTTTTGTGCAAAAACTTTCAACCGCATAAAATCATTATATGAATTTTATAAAAAATATAATTTAATTGAACAAATATTAATAGTTGACTTTATATATTCAAAAATGATAATTATCTTTAAACATTTTGTCATAGCATGTTATATATTTAATTTTATTATCAAGTGAGAATTTCAAATCTACCTTAAAAACTTTTTCGAAAAGTAATTAATTTGAAGATAAACTATAAAAAGAAATATTATAATTATAAATTATCATATAGGAATACATCAAATAGGGACATTTTATGATATGTAATATAAAAAATAATTGGCATTTTAAATAGTCATAGAATTTTTTACATTTTTTTAAATATTTCTTACCTTTTGTATGTAAGGTAATGTGAGAATCATTTCGGAAGTAAATATTGCACATTTCTATAAGTGTGCAAAAATTTATATACTTTTTTTTCATCTAGAAATTGTTTGTAAAATTTAAATCATCCTCTCTACAATCATTATATAATATTAAGTCTCATAAACTGTGTATTAAACAGAATTTCTTTAATTGACCACTTGTATTTTTATTAATTTAAAAGCTTCATTTCAAAATTTTTCAATGTAGATTAAATGTGTCAAAATTTGTTGATTTTTTTAAAAATGTCAAAATTTTTCAATGTAGATAATTTTTTTTTTATTATGAATAAAATTACAATCAATTAAGTTATTTTTTTTCAATGACTTACTTTGCACTCACTCATAGTTTCTGTGCTTCAGGTTTGAATATGGTTCTAATCTGTAAAAACTTCTAAATTAAAATTATGATATAATGCTAAATAAATAAAGTATTCTCAAAAAAATGTGCAAAGTTTTCGTTTGATGTGTTTTATAAAATATTTAGAATTATTAGAAAATGTGATCAAATTAGGTATTAGGCAGAAAACAAACCCTTTTTTTAAGTTTACATGCATAATTATTAATATTGAATTGTGTGAGTGTGTTTAATAATGTGACATTTGATATAAAATATTTTAAAAATTTTACTGATGATTAAAAAAATTTAATCAAAATTTTATTATTCGTTTTTTATGTAATATAACTTTCAAACAAATATAGTATATTTAATTTCGTACATTCTTCAATAAAAAAAAAAGTATAAATTTATCAGTTTTCTTTTTCATAAATTTGTTTCTTTAACAGATAATACAATTCCAGTTTCATTTAAAAATTTAAATTTAAAAATACTTTTCTAATTGTGAATTTTAATTCCTAAACTGAAACAAACATTCATTTTATTTAAATATAAAATCACTGTATTTCAATGTCTGTTATAACTATTGAAAAAAAAAATTCCCACAAAATTAATTTCCTTTCAGACTTAATACTGATGTTTTTTTTTTTTTTTTTTTTTTTTTTTGCAATTTTTTAGATTACCGATAATTAGTATTGCAATGGAAAAATATTTTGTTAAGATTAATTAATTTTTGTCTTGCATGAATAGAATGTGAACCCAAACAAGGATTTGATTAGTTTATTTGTTTGGAGCGTAAAAGCTTTACTTAATTAAATTAATTACATTATATTTGATGTCAGCAAAAATTGATTTCATTAATTTCTGCTAGAATAAATATCAATATTTCCTAAAAAAAATATTTTTAGAATGATTGAATTTCGCAAGTAAACTTGTTTTAATTAAGGAGCATCTTCAGTATTATATTTCAAGTTATTTACTTTCTCTAATCTTTGGGAAATTATAATTTCACAAAGATTACAAAAAGATATGTTTTATTTAAACTTTTTACAAAGTTTAAATTTTTTATTTAAACTTTGTAAAAATATCTACATTTATAGTAAGTTATTTTAGAAAAAGAAATTCTCAATATTTTCTAACTTATTTGTGCTAAAAAAGTAAAGCAATATATTATAGAAATGTTAAATTAAAGAAATGAAGTTGAAATTATTTTTTCCTTGATAATAAATAGATTGATAAAAAACGTTTTATAAATTAATTCACAAATAACATTTATTAAAACTTAGAGAATTTATAATAACGTGTAACAAATTTTTTATATGCGTATTTAGATATATGTAACAAAATTTAAATGCTTAAAAATATACATAGAAACTAAGATATTTACATCTGAATAAAAGTATTCCCTAAGTCTGCTGCGTTAAAAGGCTATTTAAGGTTTTGTCCTATATTTGTCTGACCAACTAGCTAATTTTATTATTTTTGAAATAAATATTTAGGAGAGATATTTGTAATTACCATATTTAATCAATATTTTTTCTTCAATTAGCATCATATTCATTTTTATTGTCGATCAAAATAAGAAAAGTATTTTGCTTTTGATGTTTTATGACGTTTTGATTGAAATATATTTATAACTTAATCATCATGACAAAAATAGAATCAATTATCAATTAATCATAAAGTAGGTACTATTCCCAAAGGTTTAACTCTCTAATTCAAATTAAACTATTTTCAAAAAGGAAATTTAATATTTATGAAATTTTGAGCACCATTGAAATTAACCCAAAGAATTTTCATTATTTTTCCATTCTGTGAAAAATATATTGGAAGAAAATTAATTCAAAATAATTTATTTGAAGAATAATGACCAGTAACTAATTTCGCACTAAAAAACATTGTAAATATTTTACATTTTATACCACTGAACCATCCATAGCAAAAATAAGAATATAAATAATCATAATTTCACTATATATTTCTAAACTCATATCATATTGTTGTATCCAAAAAATTTATTTTAAATTTTAAAAGTGAATTCAATTTTTGTATATGACCACAAGATATTAAATTACTATTTTTGTCAAAATATTCAATTTAAACTCTATTCATTTATTAGTGAATTTTAGAGTCAATGAATTTTAAAATCCATTTAATGATAGGATAATAATGATTAATAATGAAAACCCTTACAGCTTTTGTGCTTTTTTCACTTAATGACATTTTATTACCCTTAAGATGTACTGTACTTGGAACATTGCACCTAGAAAAAAATTATATTTACATATTAAAAGAAGAAAATAATCTTAATATCTAATATAAGCAGATATGCATACAAAATGTAATAATATATTTTATCTATTTCATCAATTAACTTCAGATTAGCATACGTTTTGTCAGTGAGTTACATTAATAACTTCAATATTATTTATAGTAAAAACTTATTAACACCAATTTAGAAAGTACATACATTTAACATGCTGGAAATGGACAATTTTCTTTCTTGGAGTGAATGAAATTTTACTCCTATGCAATCCATTATAATCATGTACTTCTTGGGAGTAAATGTGTGTGCCGAATAAGAGCAGTTAAGTAATTATGGTAAATTTGACAAAAAGAGAATACGTGAAGAACAACGAAAAGTAACACAATTCTCGTTGTTCTTTTTTCCCAAATTAGCATTTTAAAACTGAATATTACATTTTAATTTATTCGTTAATCCTAAAAGTTTTATTTGAAATAAAGTCAAAAAGATTTTGAAAGAAATCTTGACAACAAGGGATTTATATTTTTCTGCAAGTTCTCTTTAGATAATATTAGTTCAGTATTGTCACAATAAAATTAGCATACTTTCTTTTTCTTTGTAATTTAGAATTAGAATTTAAATATAATAATGTGATTTTCTTTTTACATAAACACTCTGCAACTAGAAAAATGTGTTTTATTCAATAAACTGTAAAAATTATTTAAACAGTTTCTAAATTATATTAAAATTTGAAAGAGGAGATTTATTTTTTATTATAATGCATGGAATAATAAAAAACCGTCAAATGTAGCTTAAAGTTGGTTAATAAAATTTTTGTCTGTTATTTGAAAAACCAAACTTAAAAAATATAAATAAAGGAAGAAAATTAATAAAATAAGAAGAAGTACAAAAAAACAACAAAAACACTACTTAAAACAATAATATATTTAATAAATAATATAATATTTAATTATGCATTGTAATTTCTCCAATTATCCTTAGTGTTATTTCTACTTCAAAATTTAGGATTAGTTTATTGCTATCAAATTATTTATATTAATGCGAATGTAATACTATGATATTTACATATTATTACATAACATTTATATTACGAAATTGTAAAATAACATTTATCAACTAATTTTAATATTGCAAATTCGTGTACTTTTTTAATGAAATTAATGAATATACAAGCCACTTGAAAAAATACTCTACAATAAATTTTATTTAAAATACTTTATGGTTTTAAATTTTTTTTTTAAAAATGTTTGTTTTTAAATAAATCATTGTCAATGCAAAATAATTTTAATTTTTGATTAGACTTTTCTCGTTGCAATGAAATAAAAGTATAGAAGTGAAATGAAAAATATTAAATTTATTTATTATATATATAATTATTGACTTTTACATAAAAAATTATAATTTCTAATGATTTTAGATTATTTAAAACTGAAAAATTATACGCAATTTTATATTTAAAATGTTATCAACAAATACAATATTCAAAGTTATTTTTATACAACACCCATTAATTGTGATATATTTACTTGCATTTAAATTTTGAAATTGAGTATTCTGTGTACCAAGTATTTTTAACTTTCAAATTAATTGATAAAATATTACATTTTTACAACAATCACATAAATAAATATTAATATATTATTTCTAAACAAATGACATTTCAAAAATTTTAAAAACTGTTTTAGGCGATTTATTTTGTTTATGTTGCATAATATAGAGATCACATGTTACAGTTACACATGGAGAAATCTAATCAAGTTTCCCCATCAAGCATTAATTTCTAAATCTTGTTAAGGAGAATATCTAATTTAGGTACTGTTAACTAAAATTATCTCCAATAAATCTTAAGAACTTAGCGAGTTTAAGCACTCATGGCTTAATAAATAAGGAAAATAAATATACCAATTCCAGAAAATTGCAAAGAAGGTTTTATTCCCCATATAAACTGCCTTGTTAAATAGGTTATGAAGTTTTGTTTGCATCAAATTACTCCCTATCGGTTACGAAAATGTTCAAAATGCCATTTTTATCTCTTTCTCGCTGTTCTAAAACACCTGGATTCATTGAAGAGAAGTTTTAAAACTCACATAATGTACAAATGCTTTTGCCATTTGCTGTAAAAATACTCTCTTGAAAATTGTAGCATTTTCTGGTCTATTTTCTTTAAAGGTTTCTTTTACATTATAGTTTCTAATGAAATTCCAGAGTTCTCTTGGAAATGTATATATATATATATATATATATATATATACATAAAATAGTGGTTTTTAATATTTATATCTTTATATATTTACTTTTATTATTAAAATTAGCCTCAAAAGTTTATAAGCTTTATAAAAAGAACTTTATTCACAAAATTTTGCATTTTTTAACATGTTCGATGTATTTTTATTTTTGAATTAATAAGCATCAAACAACTAAAATTTGTTTTTAAATATAAATTTGTGTCAAAATTTAATGTAATCAACATACTTATGCTTACCTTGATCTCCACGTGACTAGATTTATGTTTAAAATGATTAGAAGGATTAATTCTAAAAATAAAAGTATATATAATCTAATATTACCATATTATAAATAAATTATAAAAATACACCATGATGACATATATATTGTAGTTGAAATAATTTTTTTTAATAACTTGTATTTCGAATTCCATTTGTTGATCTTAAACTTTCTTACATAAATTTGTTAGATATTTTTAAAGTTTCGGATTTGTTTCATAAAAGAAATATATTAAAGTAACACAAAAATCTCCATCAGAAAACGTGTACAAATTACACCAAAGTGTATAATAAACTTAAAAAACTACAACAAATACATTTTTAGTTATATTTAATGATTAGCTAACTTTACTTTCCCAGTCATTATATCTTTTAGATTCTACATATTATATACAGATAACTTTATTCTTATTTAAAAACCAATTTTTACTTTAAGATTTTAAGTAAAATATTCAAATAAACATATATCAGCTAAACACAAATATACAGTAATGTAAAATCAGAATTTTTTACACTTTATAAAGGAGAAATAAAACTTTTTAACATTTATTATTTTTAACATTACTAATGAAGAATACTTACATCAAATTAGCATTGACTTAAGTCTTATCAGTAGAAATATTCCAAGAAACTAATATAGTTATTAGATTATTTTATTAAAAATCAACATAATAAAATATGAGTTTAAAAATACATGAATTCTTTTTGTACATACAAGGTATGAGAAATTTATCAGAAATATTATATGCAGTATTTCTATTAAACTTGTGATAAAATAAACTTATTTGCGTGGAAAATAATTATAGTCATTGGAGTGTAATATAAGTGATTTTCCATCAAATAACGCATTTTAAACTAATTATTTGATATTCAATAACAGATAGAAAGAAATACAAATAATGCCCTCAATGTTAAAAGAATCATGTGTTTTGGTTATCAAAAATGATGAAAATGTCATATATTATTTTAAATCTTCCAAAATTAAAATGAAAGAAATTTAAGATAGTACTTCTTGCGAAATAAAAGTTAATTTATAACTAATATCTAGATATATAAACAATTTTTTATATAAAGGAATTAATTTATGCATATGCAGTATTCTTACACACACGCTAGCATGCAATAATGATAACATAAAATAAAAATATATAATAAAATTATCCTTCTTTTTGGAGAGAAAAAATTTAACATTTGACACAATTTCATGAGAAACATCTCGAATGCGGAATATGTATTTGCAGGTTGTCCTGATACTGTGTGCAAATTTATATAGGAGGCTAATAAAATCGTTATAAACCATTTTTAGTACAAAATATGTGTACTAAAAATGTCATGAGTGTTCGTAAACTTTTAAAATTGAAATGCGTAACTTATTTTGAAATGTGTGATTTTTTCTTCTTGCAGATTTGTACTAAGTAAAATAAACAGAAAGCGTTCCACAAACGTAGAGCTCAACTATATCAGTTTCATCTTCAGTTTCGTCTACGGAATTGTAAGCTTTGACATTCATGGAAAATATTCAAATAGATGGCTATCAAGGTATATTTAATGTTCGCACAGGTACAATTGTACCTTACAGAACAAGAATCCTTGATAGTTATGCTTTACGTTTATATGTAACAATAAACATACACATTTAAATACGGTTTGTGGGAAGAAGTGTTCTGTAATATCAAAACAAGTGAAGAAGCTCTTACCACCTCCTTCGGAATGTAACAATCAAGTATGCATAATGTTCCCTTCACTTTAGCAATTTTGTTATTGCAGTCAAATAACAATCTATCATATATCATATTTGCAAAATGATGTGTACATCAAAATACGTCAAAAGCGTAATTTTACTGTTTTGTTATGTTTTATAATAAAAAAAAATTTGTGTTTATTTTGTCAAAACATTTTATAATATCCTACACCTTATTTTAAATATAATGTTAACTTTGTATTAAAACTATTTTGAATAGTTCTAATTTGAATAGCAAATAATACTATTTAAAACGTTAGCAACATATTTCAGTCTTAACATCTTTTAAATAAAAATAAGCGATTTAACTTTAAAAATATTTGTCGCAGTGTATACTAATGATATACTGTAAGCATTTAAAATGATTATCTCTAGGAGTCATTTCTCTCTCTGAGAATTTCTGTCCTCACACATACAGTCAATTCTTAGAATATCTCCTCTCCTGAGGTTACTATTTTGTGAAATGAGAGTTAACAATATACTTAACAGAAAGAATTTAATTTCCATAGGATTGATGTGTGCTTAGGTGGGTTTTGGAATATATGATATAAGTTGAATTCATTTCAAAAGCATATCTAAATGTTCATTCAATAAAACATTTTTGATTATAAAATAAAAAGTGTTTCTTTATTCTTTAATTTTATTAAGAAAAATATTAAATCCATCCAAGGAAAAATATGCTGTATTGAGGATATTAGAATTTAGATAAAAATTAGTCAAATAAAAATGTACGCAAATTTTAAAATTATTAAAAATGTTTAAAGTTTTAAAATATCCTTTCTGTTTGATAATAGTGCTATTTTTGAGATTTTCAAAATACAAGACCAGAAATTTCTGCGGTGAATGTACCATTTATGTGACATCTTATATTACACATTTAAATGGCTTATCAAATATTTAAACTTACTCCATCAGAAGTATAACAGATTCTAATTATCTTTTTAAAAATAATATTTAGTACACATTACACAAATATAAGAAGTTAATATTTACTGTTAATTGGATGTGTTGGCCTTCGAAAGCTCATTCATTTGTATCGGTAGTTCCTTTACTATAAGTTTTACGTAAATCTACTCTAGGATAATTTGAAAAAACAAATGGTTTGTACCTATTAATGAAGGCCATAGTAGCCCGTTTGGTTAGGACATCGTTCTCACTATCGGAAGATAGTGTATTTGAATCCCGGCTCAACCGAAGATCCGTTGTGTGCACTTAGTGTGATAGGGACATGCAAAACATGTCGTGATTGCAATTTTTTCTAATTTTCCCTAAAAAATAATACTTCTGGGGGATGTTAGGAGCCAGGCCTTAAGACTTTTTCTGGTTTCGTAATTCTAAATTGGAAGACCCAGAAAGAGTGCTGCCATCTAAGAGCTCAGTCATACTTCCACCCTCATCACAAAAAAGACGCTCTTTTTGACTTTATTCGCCCATTCCCTGAAGAGAGGGTTTGGCTTTGCCAAGTGTCATAAGTAACAACAACACCTATTAATGATTTCCTACTATGTGAATTTTTTAACAGAAATGAGTCTTTTAAAAGTAATACACATTCCTATGCATTGACAATTAATCGCACTTTTATACTTTGACTATAAATATTTACATGCGGAATGTCAAGATGAACGAACTATTTTTGGAATTATCTGTTGCTTTTATAAAATAGTGCATTCAATATATTAAAAATTGGATTTCTGATATATTTATTTAGCTTCCAAACACTGCATTTTTTCTATTTAGTATTAAAAATAATTGTCTTTAAATAGAAATTCTTATATTTTTTTTTCACTATAAAAAGAGGTTTTGGTCAATGAAATTTATGTGAAATTTGTTAGTTTAAAATTAGTAAATAAATATGAAACTTTGTTGATATTTTAAATTTTCTTTTTGAATATATAGCTTTAAAAACGTCTATTTTCTCAAAAAAGCACGTAGAATGCATATGAGATTGAATATTTTAAATAAAGCCAAGATTTCCTTTCTTATTCTTACATTAAAATTCTGAGAGGTCTTTTTATTTTAGTGACATCAGCTCTCCTTCCAAATGCAGGAAAATTCCATTTCTGAATAAAGGTTGGAACAAATAATCTTCCAAAAATCTTGATAAAATTTCATTCACATCCATACATTTACTATTTTAAAAACATTGACACTTTTCATATATATATATTGGTTGTTGTTACCCTTTTTGTAACTTGTTTAATGTTATTTATTTTTTTAATCTGAACTTTCAAAGGAGAAACAAATTCACATTAAAAAACTTTAAGATTATTAAATTCATAAAATATAAGGAATAGTTAATTAAAAATGGAAGAATTTTATTATAAAAATTAAGTTTTTTAGAACACAACCTTAGAATTCAAACGGGTGATTTGATGTGCTAATATCCACTAATATTTTGATAATTGTTTATTGAAAAAATATGAACGTTTGATTACTAATTTGCTGATTTCTTTTAACCTATATCTATTTTTAAAAGAAATGTAAGCCTATTTCATATATGATGTGTAATCTGAAGGGCTGTGCCATGCAATGTATTTTAAAATCTGCTGATAAATAAACTACTCTAACGATACATTTTTAATTAAAAATTTTACAGTGTTGAATATTTCACTCTTTGTAAAAGGGTTTTTTTGAATCATTCAGAAAAAATTTATAATACAATAATAATTTTATGCAAAATCACTGGGCTATAAATTAAAACCTTAGGAAAATAAGAAGTCACAAATATATAAATAAAAAACTTTTCATAAGAAGTAACCATTATTTTATAAATATATATTTAACAATTTTCACGTCATAATGTTTAAAAAACTGTTTAAGTATACTGATAGTATCCGAAAAAACCCATTACTTTTGATACCAACAAATATAGTAGAAAATTTAATTGTTTCTGAGCTCTAAGAAACTTTTTTAAGTGTCATGTACACTCCTAGACCGAAGATCGGGTCTACATTTTATATAAGATTTTTCTGCAGCCTTTTCTTCTTATATCATTCTATATTTATGAAACAAATACCTCTGAGAGGATTTTTAACTAATCAAAATATTGATCTCTAACTGAACACTGCTTCTCAACTATGGGGAGTGGTAGTCATGGTTGAATTAACACAACAATCTTCAATATGTAGACTTTTCTTTAATTAAATATTAATAATAATACGTATTTATGCCAGTTATTCTCTGCAGTAGCACACACTATTGATGAACTTCAAAACAATATGATGACACAAAATTCGAATGCTGTTAACTCTTAAGATTAAACTGTTTTGTATTCTGAAGCCCACCAACATGGCGAAAACTTCGGCAACAAACCAAAATTTAAAAGGAATTTCCTGAAATTACGATGAGCTTTACAAAGATAGCATCTTCATATAAAATACCAATGAGTTTCCATACGCCTTAAACTTACACACATGTTCCAGACCTATGGAACTGTAACCATATGACATTGTAAGCATTGCCGAATTACTACCAAGATAGACATGTGTGTTTAGAATTTTATGAGCAGATATATATGCTTATACATTTATGAGTTATTCCAAATAAATAAAATACTTTTCATATGTCCAAATTTCCGGTGAAAGATTTTAAGAAACCAGTGGTTGACGTTTTTATTCATTTTTTGCAACTAAAACATGTTTATATCTAAATTATAAATTACTATAATGTATGTCGAGATAATACTGACCATTAAGTTCAACAGAAGAATGTTCTATGATTGTGTTACTTAACTCATAATTCATTTAAACATAATTTAAAATATTTTTAATCATATTTAAAAATTCTGCACCTACACTTCATGTTTAGTCAGCAGACTTCTAAAAATAATTTGAGTTCTTCTTTAATGTTTTTAATGTAATCAAGAATTATTGAAATTCAATAAGTACTGTTTAATTGTTTTCTTATTTATCATTATTTTTTACATGAAGAACTGGCAATTTAATAAGTATTTTATTTTTACCTGTATATATATTTTTAACCAAAACAACATCCAAAGCAGCGTTTATCTTTCTTTTTTCAACAAATAAGTGCATATTCTATTATTATTTATATATTTCTGCACTCATTAAGGTACCATTCGTATTAAAATGCATTTTTGTGTTACAAATTGTAGGAATATAGTATCAATAAACACTTATCAATTAATAAACACTTATCTCATTCAACAACATATTCTATTTACTTTTGCTACAAAATACTCTTTATTACACTTGTAATTTACTTGTTGTCACACTGTTTACTTGTTTTTGTTTTGATCTAGATTAAATATCAATTTAATTAAAATTTTTTATAAGTTTTTATTCTGATGTGTTATAAATATTATTTTCAATTTCATATTAAATTTATACATCTGCATGACATACATGAACTTTACCTGTTATAAAATAAATATGCAAACGTTTAATATCATATCTGTAAATTAAATATTTTTGCATAAAATCATCTGAAGATTATGAACAATTTGCAAGTACTTTATCATTTATAAATTAAGTTTGTAATAGAGACTGTTCTTAATTTAAAATTTCTTTTTTAGTAAATGTCAATAAATCTTTCTCTCCGAAAAATAATTAAAAATTTTTGTTTATCTAAATAAACAAACTCTGTAAAAGAATGCTTCTTTGTCATAAATTTACATTATATTTGAAAAATTCAATTTAATATTAATTACACATAGTTGTCTATTGCCTCTTTCTAAAATGAAAGATAATGTTTGAAATTGTTCATATTT
The DNA here is from genome assembly GCA_026290005.1 of Latrodectus geometricus. NCBI lineage: Eukaryota > Metazoa > Arthropoda > Arachnida > Araneae > Theridiidae > Latrodectus > Latrodectus geometricus. The sequence continues at coordinate 17,273 of JAPDSC010143291.1, forward strand.
ATTGCAAATTCTTGACATCAATAATGTTGTCATTTAATTTTACTTAATAGAAACAATGTGTTTCTAAAATAATGAAATTTATCAATAATTTAGACAACGTATTCTGAATATATATTTTATAGACACATTAGACAAAACAAATTTATTCATTATAAATGATAATCAAGAAAATGCACAGCTGATTCATATATTTACAGCATATGTTTCGTCAGCTAAATATTTGCATAATGTCATTAAAATATTTAACCTTTATGTCTGAAATTTTCCCTCGAATTCTTTCAGTAAAATAAAATTTGTCAACTTTTTAAACAATTTAATAAAGTTTTGTTTCTGTACAACAATGTATGATGTTTAAAACGAAAGCTCAGTTTGTAAATAAAATTAGTTAAATATTTCCAACTGCTTTTTAAAAAGGCATATTTTTTTTCTATTAAAATGCTTGCTTTTTATCATTCCGTGTTTAGCCTTTAATAAAATTCCCTACTGAATAAAGAATAATTAAAATTGCAGTTATTGTCATTACTGTATTTTTTAAAAATATTGTTCTCCAATAGTCTGTATAAATTTATTACAATTATTTATGTCAACTTCCATGCAATAGTAATATAGTCACAAATTCAAGCAACTATTTTCTTGCATTAATAAAATGATAACTATATTGAAAAAAGAAAAAAAACAAAAGAATATTTTGAAAATTCGAACATGTTTGTGTCAGAATAATGCAAATATTCTTTCTTAACTTATATGGTGACATTTTATTTAGAAGGCTATCATTTTATCCAATTATTTTAATGTATCCTGTCTTGCGAGAGAGAGATTTCTTACCTTTAAAATACATTTCATATACCTTTTTTGCAGAATAGCTTACAAATTTCAAGCTTTTAGGTAACTGGTGATTTTTAGTAACTTGACGAACTAAACAGAAGACAAGACCTTTGGCATATTTTTGGCAAAAACTCGTGAATTCTTTAAGGGATAACTGTAGGTCATTTTATAGTATATTTTAATGCTCACTTTTTGATTACTAAAGTTATATAAGGCTTTTTGCGATTGAGGATTTTTCTCTGACAAAATTGAAACACTTGGTGTTTTAGATAAAAATAATATACGAAAATGTTTTAAAAGTTTTATTTATAACTTATATTAAAGTAATATCTTTCTTTCTTTTTATACTGATATGAAATCTATTGCAAATATACCTGCCAAATAAGTATTCTGAAAAGTTTTAGTTCAAGGAATAATTTTTTCCATTAATAAAAAATCCGAAATGTTTTTATTTTACAATTATTTTTTAAGTATTGAAAAATTAAAATGATAATAGTAAATGTTATTTTTGCGTACATTTAATAAACTATATTAATACAAAATGTAATCATCAATTTTAAACCAAATTAAATATTGTGAAATATAAAATTATATACTTTTTATTTAGATAAATTTAAATGCTTTTTCACACTATTTTTATTTATTAGAAAAATTTAAATAAAATTTGAACATTCATACATTTCTAAAGTTCATTATTTCATACAATTATATTTAATTTATAGATTAGAAAGTTCTTTAAATATAATTATAATTAAAGAACTTTTTCTAATCGCTCAAACCATTCACTAACAAGCATATTAATACTTGAAAAGCATAAAGTAATGAATACATTTGTTTTAGTAGAAAATTTTTATATTAAAAAATATAATCTATTGTCACTCATAGATAATCATTACATTTATGTAGTAACTCATAATTTCCTTGAAAATATATCTTTTTAAATTAGAAGAATTATAACTACATTAAATTGCTTTTAAAATATCAATGTCTCGATTAAAATGAAATAAAAGTCTCTTTAATTTATCTTCTTTCCATAATAAATAATTTACATGATATATGTCTTTATTAATTTAAAGTAAATAAAATTTAAATTTGTTTCCAAAAAAATACTAAAACGAAATGTATGAAGAATCATTCTGTTTTAATTACATTTACATTAACTTTATTTGTATTGATATTAAAATATTGAACTTCCGAGAGAATTAATTTTTGCAGATTATATAAATTTCTGTATAAATTGAAAAAAAACAATAAAGAAGAAATGATAAATATGGGATACTTATAAAAATGAAAATATCTATATTTAACTGTAATTAAAAATTTTCTTTTGATAATTCTTAAGCTTGTTGCCATTCACAAAGATACTAATTGCATATGTACTTTAAAACAGTAAATTACTACATTCTAGATATATAATCAATTTTTATACAATGAGGAATGTAGAAAGGTTCTTCCATGTTTTTATGCTTGACATCTTATGTGCTCAAATATAAGCCACACATATTTTGAATCATCCAAGTACACGACCTTGTAATCAATGAAATTTTACATTTATCTGTAAAATATTTAATACTTTTTAATAATGTTTTTATTTAGCTAAAGAGAAAGTTTAGATTTAATATTTTTTTTCATGAACATTGTTCACTGAGTACAGAATAAACAATTTTGGGAAAAGACATCGAAACATTGAACAAATTCAATGCTCAAATCTTCGAAAATATTTTTATTATTATTAAAGTTAAGGAAAATATATAAATAATAAAATAATAATAAAATAACTAATGTACATTTTAACATTTAATTGCTATTATTAAATATTAATCGATATCATCAATCTTCCGAGCTGGAATAAAATTCATGAATACATTTACTCAAGTAATTTTTCATAGCCACATAAAACTTAAGTAAACAGTATAGTTTACATCGTAAACATTGTTTTAAGCAAATACGTATCATTCTTGAAAAAATCAAGTTTTAATATTTACAATTGTTTTAGATAAAGTTTGAATTTTTCAAATATTATTATTCCATTTAAGAAAGATGAATATTTTTTTCTCAAGTCTCATTAGAAAAATTGCAATTTGATAGAGGTACTAAATAAAAATTAAGTCTTAGTCAAACCTGATCAGTGTATAATTTTGCAGAAATTATCTTTTTTTTTCCTTACATATTTATGGTGACAGTATTTTCTTATTACTTTATTAGAATTGCTCTAATTGATGCTATTTACTAATTAATTCAACTCTCTTGAAGACATAGATTATATTGTCATGATCACTGAACTCCAAACATCTTTTCATTTTTGATTAAGTTAAGAAATTACTCAAGCATTTAAAATTTCATAAATAATATTAGTGAGAATATTAATCATCTATTTAATTTCATTCTTATTCAAATCATTTCAAAGAATAAGTTGTTAAGACTTAATTATATAAAAGTTAACTAGATACGTATAACACAAAATTGAGTGATAGGTTTATATGTTAAAATATTTCATTGCCGATAAACATTTTGATTAAAATGTATAAATTACTCATTAAATAATATTATTGTTCTTTAAATAATTTATTAATAATTGTTTACATAGCAATAATATTGTTTAATGTAATGGAGATTAGATAAAAATATTTATTTAACAAAATTCTCTCATGAAGTATCACACAAAATATTGCGATATCAGCATACCTTGGAAGAAATGTATTCAATTGCAAGCATTTCTTTAATTATAAAACTGTAGGAAAATAACTATTTTCATTTAAAATTAATATTTTTCAGAAAAATAATATTTTAATTCTTAATGGCCAATAAGGAATAACGCTGTCAGAATCCATGTTTGATTGTAAGTTTAATTCATATTTTTTATTGCTCTAAAATATCTGTTGATAATTTTAAAGAAAACTAAATTGTTGATATTTAAAGATATAAAATTTAGAAAAAAAATAATAATAATATGAATTTAAATATTTTTTATTGAACATTGAAAATTAACGTAAATTTAATTTGCAGTTTTTACATGCTCACATATTTTCCTTAAATTTTTTAAGAGATAAATTTCATTTTGATTACACTAAAATTTATTTTTAAAGTCAACTACAAAAAATAGATTTTAAAATACATTCTGTATAGAAATTCGTTTTTATCTCCGTTTTTGTAAACTTTTTAAATATTTAAGAAATGAATGCCACAAAAAAATTTAAAAATTCCCAACAACAACTTCCGAATACCTTGTAAACCATGAATAATCAGAGCTTGACGTATTTTATATTTCAAAAGAAGTCCATTTTGAAAAACTCGTGACTGAAAGACTGAGAATATGCTGCACAAACACTCATTCTTTCAAGACGTGATGTGAAACATGCAAAGTAGTATGGAATTTGTTTGATTCAATGTTCTTGGTTAATAATATATGCTGCATTTATATCAAAGCAAAAATATTTTCTAGCTTTTTAGTCTTTTTTTGTAAATTTTGTTCTATTCTTTAGAATGATTCTAATAACACGAATTCATTCAATAACAAAAGCATACTTGAAAGCAGGAAAAAAAAGTTAAAAAAATAATTATGTTAAATTCCATGTAAATTTCACTCTACTTACATAAGAATGCTTCGAGGAACTAAGTAATTCAAATTATTTAATTACAAATGGTTAAGTATACAATAATACATTCTTATTTCCTTGAATTCATTCAAATCAGAAATCAAAATAAATAATATTAAGAAAAATAATATTTCTTACTAACTTAAGCCATTAATACTATACATAATACGACTTTTAAACTTCCAAGATATTAGTTTTTTCCCACAAATTTTTAAACTTCGAACAATAACACTTGTATGGTTTTTGTGTAGTTTTATTACTTTTATGTCAATACATTGTTTTTAGAATTAAATAACAATTGATGTAAATTATTATTCGCTATATAATAAAGTGTACAAAACAATCTATTATTTTTATTTTAAAAATTAATTTTGAACAGATGCTTTATTTTACTTTTCATAAGTAACACAAAGGGAAACAACTGAAATTCATGATGTAGTTAAAGTGTCATTGAGGAAATTCAAACATAATTAAACCATACATTGAGTATGTTTGTATGCAAATTATGTGTAAACAAAAAATAATTAACTTTCGTTTTATACAAAGTTCTTCAAATTTAATTTTCTACTAGATTATTTTTAAAAATAATTAATTTTTGTTTAGTTTATTTGAAGACATGTATATAAATAATATCATTATACATACATACTTAATTACGAATAAGTCAATTATATTAAAAGAGAGTTATATGTGTAAATTCGTTATTAACGAAGTTTGAAGGAATGAAAAAATTTTTATGATTTTTATTAATGTACAAATAAATAAAATCTGTTAAACACAATTAAATATTTTTAGTTTTGAAGCTGTTAAAAATATTATAACACATTTCAAAATTTTTGTTACCCATTTATATTTTTAATTGAATGCTTTATATTCGTAATTTACTGATAAGTAAAAATATATATTCTCTTAAAAATATTTTATTTAATATATGCATAAAATTTATAAACAAAACTTTTTTATTTGTTCTTAAAAACATTTTTTTTACAAAACAAAAGTTTTCTTTTAGACACGAAATATTTCTATAAATTATATTTTCCATCATTACATAATTAATATTGAAAAAAGAGCTAAAGATAATAAATTTTGAAGAAAGTACATACAGTTCAATATTCAATATTTACACTCAATAACATACAAGTTCAAGATAAGTTGATCTGATCCCTTTTTATTATATCAATGTTATTCTTCTTTCATCAGTGAAACAATAACAGTTATAGAACAAAATTTTGCGCAATTCGTCTTTGAAAAACAAATAATATTTATTAACAAAAGGATATTTTTAGTATAAATGATGTATTTTAATAAATATAATTTATATAAAACTGTGGTTGCTCTATTAAATTAAATCTTATTTTATTTATTAGGTTATTATGGTTGCTCTATTAAATTAAATCTTATTTTATAAGTATTACTTTTTATTTATTTTTTTGCGAAAACATAATCCTTATATTGATGTATATTAAAATACTTTATGAGATTTTATTAAATAAATTTATAATAAAAGTTTTACATTTTTTTAAGATTTATTTGTGAATCTCTCTGAATTTTTCTTTTGGATTTTTTTTATTAAATTATTATGCAAGTACTTCACTTAATTAATTAGCATCAGTGATGAAATACTCAATCACAATTTTTTTTTACAATAAGTTACTCATAAGTAATAGAGCAAATTGTACAGTTTGGCAGTTAACAAAAGCAAAAAGCAATTATTAGAAAAGCATTTTATTCTTTAGTAAGAATTTAATGAATAAAATATGCTCCTAAAAAAAGTGTGGGAGTAAAATTTCATTAAATATTTCAGTATAATATGTCAATATAAATTTATCATTTTACACATTATAAATATGGCATTATCTTAAAGAACATTTTTCATAAATAAATAATATTATGTTTTGAAAAATGCGCGTTTTTGTTTATGTAGATTAATAATTTTTATAGAGTTGCAACAATCTTAAAAATATCTATTGAAAAGGTATTTATTTTTTTCAATTACATTTGAACTTAATGGGAAGCTTTTACCAATTGCTAATATAAATTTAATTTAAACTGTACTTAGAATACAGAAATGTTATATAATATGTAATTGACATAACACCATCTCTTACGTACAACTGAAAAATTTATTTCATCCTGATAAACAAAGATTCTTTTGGTTGCTCAAATAGATATGAAATGTTACCGATCCATTTCAACTAAAAGTATTTTAACTTTCAGCATCTGAAATTCAATAGAGATAGAACCTGTTATCTTTATCAGACTATCCTTCAATGCGGAGAATGATAAGGAAATAAACTGTATATTTACCTTAGCTGAGATTCTCATGAATTAAATATAATGCTATTGCATAAATTTTCAATAGTTTCTAAACATATAAAATCTTCCTAAACTCAATATTTGTAAATAGATTTTTATACAATTTAGGGATCAGAAAATATAAACATTTTAAAATAAATTATTAAAGACTGTATTGGTTCGGACATCTTGAAATGTTTCGAGACTTGAACGTATTTACGAGGATATATAATTTATTTTGTGTAATAGAAGATTGAGTCTTTTAAAGGCAAGCAATGGTAGCAAAAGAATTTTTTTCAGAAAAATAACCTTATCTAAGGCATTTCTACTGTAGATAGAGTAATTTGCATAATAATAATAATGTTTTATCTTTTTTCGGATTGGGCTTAGGTGTAGTTAATAAATATTTTAGTAACAACTTCCTTACAAAAATTATTAATAATATAAATTTGTTATATTATTAATTATAAAAAGTAATAATATAACAAATTTATCTTTAAATAAGTCCTTCAAATAGTAGAATATTCACTGTTGAATAATTATTATGAAAATGTGTGATGACAATATATATATAAGAAATAATTTTAAAATTGTAAACAAAATACACTCATAACATAGATACAATGCCAATTCAGGTAAATGTTGGCAGAATTCATATCACCCACTTGTCTAGTTTTCCTATCATCATGACCAATCTTCTTGTAAAAGACAAAAATGTATTTTAGGACCAATTATTTAAACACGTATAATAGTGTCATTAAAAAATGCAATAATTTCCACTTTTTAACGTAAAAGCATTTAATAATTTATGAAAACGATGTTCATCATTTAAAGCACAAAAGACTTTTCTTTTATTTGAATTTTTCTAAAAGTACATGATGAATGTAATACAATTCTCTCATCACTACAAATTCAAGAAACTATGGTGAACTAGTTAACGTTTAATTGCTTTTGATTGTCAATAAGACAAATCTCCGATTTTTCTCGATTTGTTTACTACATTCTATTTGTTAAAACATTTTTAATAATATATTTAACTTTAAGTACGCCATTGAAGAAGACTTCGGTTTTGACATTTTCAACAATAAGAAAGGTGGGTAAGTAATTAAGTTTTTTTCTTCATTTTCAATTTATGTTTCATTGATTTCATGTGATTTTTATATTCTTATTCAATTTTGGGGAAGAACAAATATATAAATTATAAAGTAAATAGCAATATTTATTTACAATTAACAACTCTTAATAATTTTACAAATATCGAATATGAGTGTGATTTAAAATCTGTTATAATAATTAATAAAAACCGTAAATTTGATAAACTTTATAACAAATAAAAATGTGTTAGCTTTTATGTATTTAAAAACAACAAGATTTTAGCGTTCATTAAATCCATGCATGCATTGATTTTAATTTAAATATTTCAATTGATATATTTAAATTAAATTCAAAGTTTTTACATATTATTATATTCAAAATATGATAATAATGTAATCATGCATTAACAAATAAAAATACTAACTCTAAAATTTAATCTAAATTTGGTCGTCAAATAAGTAAGTAATAAAAACACAAACATATTTTCTAATAATAAAAATGGTGGTTATTATTGCAATTATATTATTAACGTGGCAATGCATTAGATGTTGCATAATTCTACAAAAGAGATTCACAGCTTGTACATTTGATACACTTTCACTGAAAAGATTTTTACTTTGTTCAATATAATTAGACAATAATTTAATTTTAAATAAAGTTCATTATCTTGTCAATCCATTGCATTAAAAGCTTAAATTGCATAAAAAGCAAAAAACATATATTTATTATTTTTACTAAGTGGATATTGGTTATTATTCTATAATTAAGTAATTTTTAATAACCTAGATTTTTTTTACTATTTCAAAAAACTCAATTATTTAGTTTAAAAAACTAGGAATGATTAATTACGTTAAGTAAAGTGCTTATCTTAGTATATAATATTTTTTTCTATTTTTTCTTGATATATATATATATATATATACGTATTTTATGTATATATGGAAAGCACTAAATTTTGATACAGTCACTTACAATATAATCTCTCCCGCTTATTTTTTAGCGTATTTCAAATGAATTATTTAATTTTAATCCAAAGTATTTTGCCTTTAAATTGTGTTTCAAATTAGTTTCCAAACATTCCTATTATATTCTTCAATTGTACAGTTTTCCAATATATCAAGTCATAGAAAAAATATTTTGCATTAAAATCAAATACTTAACCACAAATTAAGTAAATTAAATATTAATTTATCATATCTTATATAAAATCTCAAAACTAATGTTTTGTCATTAACTGCAATGTATTTATAAACAGTTATACAATAATTAGAATTTATACAAAAATTCCATTGGTTTGTTAATCCATCAATGACTTTTTAAACTATAGATAAATGCAATTCAATAATAACCTAAGTAACTATAAATAACTTTGTATAAGCACTGATTATTAAAAATTTAAAAAAGGAAAAAATTATGTTTCCAAATCAGTTGGTTGTTTTTTTCCCGCATTTGGTAAATATTTCATATTAATATATATTTAGAAAAAACTTAAATTATTTTCTTATATATAATCCTTTAATATCATTTTAAAATTACTACTCATCAACAAGATATAAGATACAACTTCTAAATAAAAAGTACCTTATACTTTACTGATTGATTACTATATATTTCGCTTTAATGGGGATCATACTAATTTTAAATTGTGAAAAAAATAATTTATGAAGAATATTTCAGGAGAAATTATTAATTGTATTATGTGTATGTTCTGTAATTAGAATAAAATACTTGGAACTATTTTATAGAATTTAAAAGAATTGTAATCAAATTACATTTAGTTTAAGACGTGTTATGGGATTCTTTTTATCTTGTATATAAAAATATAAGAATGATTTCACAAAGAAAGTAAATAACATTTTTAATAAAACAGACAAATGAAATGAATAACTGTACTTCTAAAACGTTTATTTTTCCGAATTCGTATATCTAAATTAGTAAATTGATGAATCATAAAAAGGTATAATCAATATTTGTAATTCCTAAGCATAATAGTGAAAGCAGTTTACTCTTTGAAATATTAAACTAATTTGTAAAAAAAATTGAATATTTTAATCTGCAGTAAATTTTCTCTGTAATCATACCTCGATACTTGAAAGTATTCTTCATTGTTAATCAAACAAAAAATGTTATAAAAAGAATCTATAGGGAACTTTTGAAGAGGATTTAAATCAATTTATTCTGCAAGGGAAATAATTAGATTTTTTTATACAGTTTTAGAAAAAATTTAGATCTTAGGAAAGTTTTTTAAAATATTTTAATTTGTTGTTAAAGATAATCAGTTTATACGAGAAAAAAAAATTAGTTCATTGGAAAATACATTATTATGAAATTAATTAAAACATGTTTGCAAAAATGTATAAGAAAGTGTATCAAAAATATTAAGATTGTTTTTATCAAATTATTTCAATAAATCAATGAATAAGCAAAGTAAAGCACTAATAAATATGATATATTGTAAACCTTTATGGAAAAATGACTTTAATAATTTATGTATTTATATTTATTGCAAAGAGTTTAATGAAACTTTACAAAATTTCCTTTCGTATATTTAGAAAAAATTCTGTTAATTTTTACAATTTAAAATGTGATGTTATCTACGCATTAATTTTAATTATAAGATAATTTACTTTAATTTTTTAATAAACATAAGCATAAAAATTCAATTCTTATCAGTATATTTTAAAATATAGTATCTAATAGTTACTTAACAAGATATTATTAAAGTGTAAGAACTTCAGCTGAAACGATTTCCATTATTAAAAAGAAATAAAATATTACTATTCGATCAAGAACTAAATAATGTGTCATGAATACCATCTTCATGTAAATGTTAAAATCATGTTTCTATTTGCTTGGAATTTTAAATGTATTTTTGATTTACCATTATTAAATACAAATAAAATATTACTATAAGATCAGATACTAAATAATGTGTCGTGAATATCATCTTTACGTAAATATTAAAATCATACTTCTATTTGCTTGGAATTTTAAATGTATTTTTGATTGGAACAAATCTTGTTGAAAGTCTTTGCTTATTATTCTCAGAGATGTCAACATAAAATTATTCATATTTTCATGCAAGTTTAAGAAATTCAAAAAATGTTTAGCTACTGCATTTCCTAGTGCAAATATATTTTTCAAATTCTTATGGGTGAGAGATTTGCCTCAATTTGTTGTTATATTTCACCTTATAGAGAATAACTTTAGTTTATACAAAAAGAGCAAGGAAACAATATTGTATTTAAATCTCTTTATTTTGTCAATTGTATTTAAAAAATACCTTTAAAAATTTTAGTTAAATTTAAAAATATATAAATTTAAATAATAAAATTTAAATGTAGCACCAATATATGAATGTCAAGATTCTTGATTCAAGTTTAAGTAAATTACATTTTGTACTAACATAAGTTATTCTGATTTTGATACAGAATAAAATTCTTAGCGAATAATGTTGATTCCTGTTATTTATATTGTGAATTGGTGTAATCTTTTTTATCTATGATATTTTCATGTTTATTTTGTTAGAAATATAAAATTTAAAAAATACAGTTTTAAAAATATTTCAACATTTATTAAGATTTTTATAGTGTAAAACAATCATCTTTTGATTTTTAACTAATAATAAAAGTAATCGTTTTATAGCTAGGAATTTGTTCAATTTTTAAAGAAGATATGAAGGACATTTTTTGAAGATCAAATGTAGCATTGTAAGTTGCAATTTTTCTAGTGAATAATTCAATCAATGTTTTCTATGTGTGACTATAATATTAATTTATCAATTTAAAAAAAAATTAATTTGATCGTAATTTATAAAATGAGAAAAAAATTGATTTGAAAAAAAAAAATGCAGCACATTCAGCATTTATTTTTCAAAATCAGCAATCTTTATGTTGCAAAATTTATACCTCTATTCTTCATCACTATATATTACATCTTAATAAGTATCCATTTAGAATGCGTACTAGGGAATAAAAAAAATTTTCGTTGTCAAAATCTTTACAGCATTTGTATGATAAACATACTAAAATATTCCATTTCTATTTATATTATTAATGTAGTCACCTTTTTAATAGTTACTAGGCAGAACTTTGCTTACTGAATTGCTATACTCTTATTTTTTTAATAGTACATAATGGAAATTTGCTTAAAGTCTCTGTAATATTCATATGCTTTAATATATAGTACACATGCAACAATTTCTTTTACACTGATTTATTTTAATTTGAAAAACTTTATTGAAATTATGAGAAAAGTAGATTTTCCATAAAGAAAATCATAAAACTGGTTATGAAGTTTTTGTATCTATTGAATTATCTTTATATAAAACTAAACTATTCTGTAAAATATTTGCCATCATAAACTAGTTTTCCTTTATTATAAATATTCTATTGAAATCCATTGCCTTAAAGTTAACTTGTTCTTAAAACTCCAATATTTTTAAATGACGTTAAACTTAACTGAAGAGTGACGCGTTTTATTGAAAGGTAATACACTACTAGCCATTAAAATTACTACACCAAGAAGAAATGCAGCTAACAAAATATTTATTGGACAAATATATTATACTGAAAATAACAAGTGATTAAAATTTCAAAAAATTTGGCTGGATAGATCCTGAGAAATCAGTACCCAGAACAATCACCTCTGGCAGTAATAATAGCAGTTATACGCCTGGGCATTGAGTCAAACAGAGATTGGATTGCATGTACAGGTACAGATGCCCATGCAGCTTCAACACGATGCCACAGTTCATTAACCGTAGTGACTGGCGTTTGGTGACGAGCCAGTCGCTCAGCAAACATTCAAAAGACGTTTTCTATTGGTAAAAGATCTGGAGAACGTGCTGGCCAGGGCAACAACCGAACATGCTCAGTATCAAGGTATTGTTACGTAGGTTACGTAGGAAGGTCCGTACAATACCGGCAACATGCGGTCGGGCATTATCCTCGTGAAACGAATGGTTTTGCTGGGCTCGAATAAAGGTTAGAGTCACGGGTCGTAACACACCAGAAATGTAAAGTGCACTGTTCAAAGCACCGTCAATGTGATCAAGAGGTGACCGAGACGTGTATCCAATGGCACACCATACCATCACGCCAGGTGATGGGCCAGTATGACGATGACGAATGCACGATGCTTGTGTGCGTTCACCACGATGCAGCCAAACACGGATGTGACCATCATGATGCTATACACAGAACCTGGATTCATCTGAAAAGATGATGTCTCACCATTCGTGGGCCCAGGTTCGTCGTTGATCACACCATTGAAGGCGCTCTTGTCTATGACGCAGCGTCAAGGGAAGCCGCAGCCATGGTCTTCGAGCTGAGAGTCCATGCTGCTGCAAACGTCGTCGAACTGTTCGTGCAGACAATTGTTGTTTTCCAAACGACCCCGTTTCTTGACTCATGGCTCGTGACATGGTTGCACGATCCATAACGCCCATGCTGATAATATGCCTGTCTTCTCGGCTGCTAGTGATAGGTGGCCGTTGAGATCCCGCATGGCGTTCCGTATTACCGTCCTGAACCCATCGATTCCATATTCTGCTAACAGTCATTGGATCTCGACCAACGCGAGCAGCAATACTGAGATAAGATAAACCGCAATTCCGGTATGCTACAATTCGACCTTTATCAAAGTCAGAAACGTGTGATTCGCATTTCACCTTCTTACACGAAAATCATAACAAGTTTTCACTAGGCAACAACGTTCAAATGCAATTTGTGTATAAGGAACCGGCTGAACAATTTCCTCATTTAAACACAATGTAGGTGTCGCTACTGGCGCCTGCTTTGTCTAAATGCGCTGAAAAGCTAATCATTTGCATTCACAACATCTTCCTCCTTTCCTATAAATTTCACGTCTGTAGCATGTCGCCTTCTTGGTGTAGCAATTTTTATGGCCAGTAGTGTATATATAGCTACTTTCACAGGTTATGGTTTCCTTTATTATAATTGAAGTGTTCATTTGACTCTATGATTTGGATTTCAATTATTATGTGCGAAAATTGTTCTTCAGTCCAGAAATATAACATAATTAACCTGAGACACATAATTTATAATAACATTATTCTTTTGGAATATGGATCATTACATTTATATTTTAAATGGCATATTTTTACTCATAATGAAGAAATTTTTAGTCAGAAAACATTTTTAGTTGAATTAGGAAATATTGTTTTCTTATATACTATTACAAAAATTTAAAGGAATATATTTATCCTTGATATTTGTAGATAATGGTCAATTTAAATGGCCCTTTAAAGTTACTCAGTTTTTTGACATTTCTTAGATTAATTGGACAGAGCAGTATGCTCACAAATTTTGTCAAACATCATTGCAATACTCTCGTTTGATGTGCATACCATATAGAGATAAGTAGCTGACCATGATCAATTGTTTGAATAAAACTCTTTGGATTGTTTGTTTAGTGTTGTTTAAAAAGAAGATGCATATTGAGTTTTTTGTCTTGGAATGAATAAATTCAGAACTTGTGTTTAGGAGTTTTTAAATTTAAAATTTATGAAAACTCTTCACATAAGTTCAAATAAACTGAAAATTAAAATGCTTTACATGATACTTAAGGGATACATATTTTGCATTAAGACATTTTTTGAAGTTTGGCTTTACATTTTACCGAATCAAACTATTTTTTCTTCCCAACATGTTAAATAGGATGGTGTGCTTGTGGTATAAAAAATGATGCATTTGTGATATTGAAGACAGTTTTGTTATCATTGCAGGTACAATATATCTCCCTTTGTCAATACAGGACTAACATAATCACAACAGGCATACTTATATCACAGCTGAAACTAAAAAAGTCACTTTGTTTTTAAATAATCGATCATTAATTTTATCCTTAAATCAGTTTTATACATACGTTTTTAAATATAATATACGATTTTTTATAAATTACGCATATTGGTCTTAATGTCAAAGATAATTAAGCATATGCATAAGATTAAGTTTTAGGTTTTTATAACATCAATACAGTTACAGATATATTAGATTGATATGCTAAACAGATAGCATAGTGCTCCTTTTTATTTTCTTCCAATGCTTATAAATATTATTTTATTACTAAAACTGTTAAAAAATATTTTTTTCAACTTAGAGAAAACTTAGAAAAATATTTTTTAACATTTTAATATTTCTTAAAGAAAGTCTGAATTTCCAGTATAATTTAATTAATCCAGTATAATGAATTTTTGATAATAATTAAAATATAAATTAAATAATAAAATTTTTTATAATAATTAAAATAATAGTAATACATGTTTTAAATACAATTTTAAAATTATTTTAATAATAAATTTTACAAAAGTTTCCCATTTTATGATTATTGCGGGAAAATTTTTTTTCCGCTGATACCATTTATGAAAATAATAATTAAATCTAGGTTGAGCTTTACTTTCTGAGATAATATAATTTAATAACTGAAAAACAACTGTTTAAAACAAATCATAAATATTTAAAAATTACAAACATCTTTATTGAACATATTTTTTCACTTATATTTAGTAACAAATTTATTGGTTGTTCATTATTTATATAATATATAAGTTTTCATTAGTTACAGAAAAACTATTAAATTTTTGTTTAAATAAATATTTTTTGGCTTGTTAATATGAAAGGAGTGTTAGAAATATTTGCAAAATATCTATTGGATA
>JAPDSC010143296.1:0-40380 GCA_026290005.1 Latrodectus geometricus
TAAATTTTTAGCATTTATAATCACATAAAAATATAAATATTTCAAAGTACAATAATTATCAAATTATAAAAAAAAAACATGCAAATGAAAAATATACTATTCAATATTTTTAAAGAATAGGTATCACTTAGCATCATTGTAAAGTTGTAAAAATTTAATAATTATTAGGAATATATGGAAAATAATTATATAACTTTAAGTTATATGATTATTTTACAACTTTACACTTAAGCACTTATATTCAAAACATTAAAAAAATGTCTTATACATTTTAGAAAATTTATACAACACAAACTAACTTACAGTCCCATCTGAAGACTATTGTACAAAATATGTCTTCTTCTTCAAAGTGCAAAGAACACACTACATCTGAAGAAGTCAATTGCTTATCAGCCCGAGGAATGGCCCGCCTCCATTTTTCATGCATGTTTTGATCCTAAATCAAGAATTTATTTTAACATGCAGAATAAATTAACAAAATTATATTTATATGATTATATGCATGAGTACATCAGCTTTTTAAATACCAAGTTATAATTATATTTTCATATTTTATTTAAATCATTCGTAAAGTGATTTACCAGATCTAATCAAATGTTAACTTTAACCGCTTCCCTTTCAAATTTTTTTGAAAAAAAATTGCAAAAAATCATCACATTTTTTTATTTTATTTCTAAATATAAGGAAACGAAACAAAACAAAATATGAGGTTTTAAGTTGAATTTTTAATTTTTCACTGGTGTAAAAGCATGTAGTTTTAATATTAGTTTACAATCCCGAGTTATCTCGGGCAAAAAAGTTAAATATTTTTCTTTGTATGATAGTTTTTGAAACAAGGGAAACACAAAGTGATACCTGACATTCCGTACGCTGTATCTGGTCTCTTTTCTTACGGCATCATCTCCATTCTTTTAGTTTTTCCAACGCAACTATCCGCCTTTGTACATTACTAATCCACAAGCCGTCTAATACTATACCATAGAGAAACATGTGACCAATCCCGCCAAAAGAACCGCGAAATCATTGAAACGGCAAACTGCCTGTGAAAGTTGAATATTTCCTTTAATTTCCTCCAGGCCGAGTAAAAACGTGATAAAACAAATCGTACAGACAATTTTGCTTCACCCGAGTTTTCTTGGGATAATAATTAACTGGAATATATACGAACCCGAGATAACTCGGGATAATAAGGCAAGCTGTTAATGTTGATATTAAATGCACTTTAATTGAAAAAAAAAAAAAGGAATACACAGGCAATAGAGAAATATGGGGGTAAATTTAGATTGATATAAAAATTTCATGAATTACTTAAAGTAGATATTTAAATTTTTCCGCAAAACAGTATGCAGAAATAGAGAAGAAAAATACAGTTAATTATCTGAAATCGTTGCATTTTATTGACCAGCAACTACTTTATTACAAAAAAGAAGCTAAGCTAGATAATTGATTATACTTTGCCATCGAAATTTAATTGCCGATTTTAGGTCAGATTGCAAAAAATAAAACAAATGTATAGATTTTGTTCATTATATAACATAAACTAACTTATTAAGATAAAAATTATTTATTGAAAATAGAAGCAGATGAAGTATATTTTGCACGTTGTCTTTGTTGATAATACCTTCTTCTTTTTCTTTCTAATCTCCTTGTCTAGTAATATACTAGACGAGGTCCACGAGTCCATTTACTTTCAGAAAATCGAAAACAAGGAAAGAAGACCGGAAAAGGTCCTCAAGAGACAACCCCAGGAACTCAAGGATATGTGCCGGTGGTGCCCGTTTATTTTGACATTTAGGACGATTCGGGTGCACCTTGAGACCTCTTTCGAAAGTAAGTCCTCTCAGGTGTCTACTGAAGAATCTGGAAAGTGTTTATTGGACATATCTATCACAATCAATAGCAAGGGATCTTCCAGGACAATCTGCTTGTTACCAGGGATGACTCGGGGGAACAAGCCAAATTTACCTGTCAGTATGTCTTGTAATGGAATATAGTTCAAGATATGTCAGTGAATTGGTAGCTGGTAAAGGTTCTTCAAAACCTCAAAACCCCCCTTCGCTAGAACGTCTGCCATCTCATTTCCCCCAAATGTCAACTTGCGAAGGAATCCACTGAAGGTGCACTTCACTAAGAGACGAGACCTTCTTAAGTTTGCCAAGATTTGCTATTCCGGCTCTATCACCATTCGCCAGTTTGAAAGATATTGAATGGCGCTATGACTGTCAGTCAAATACCAGACAGCCCTAAGATCTGTAAAGAACAAAACAGCGCTAAGCCCCTCTTCGATGGCTAAAAGCTAATTCTTGAAAACTGTACTGAAGTCGGGATTTCTTTTCTTTACTTTGACAATTCCATCTGTGCACTTAATGACAACACCACTACCAGAACGAGAGTCATCGCTTTTACTCCCATCAGTATGAATAAGGATAACTTCAGCCGGAATTGCGTGATAAATTTCAAAGGCAGATTGTCGTAAGATAGCCGGAATATCATTTTTCTTGGAAACTCGAGATGAAAGTTCCGAATGAAACTCGACTCTAGGGAGTCTCTCAGACGCATCTAAATATTGTTTCAAGGAATATTGTTCAACATAACGGTCAATTATATCATCATGCTCAATTTGACTAAGTGAACTATTTTTCATAAGTCTTTGGTTATTACTCCAGTGCTGCAGAAATTCTGAAGTTCTATTATGGGAGCCATAACTGAAAAGTTTATTATAATATTTTACAAGGCGTGCATTTCTTCTCAGACTAAGGGCATGAAGGTTTGTTTCATACTACGCAATATAATTCGGGCAACTACTGCGCAATCCAGAAATAATGCGAAAAGCGCTAATTTGGACTCTCTCCAATTTCTGGAGACTAGTGGAGGAGGCACAACAGTAAACAACGGAGAAACCATATTCCAAGATGAGTCGTATGATAGCTAAATAAGTACTTCTCAAATTGCAAGCATCGGCTTCCCAATCACGTCCCGAGGTATATTTTAAAACGTTAAGTTGTTTTCTGCCCTTAAAAACCAGTGCATCCACATGTTTGTTACTGGTGATGTCTGGATCGAGAACGAAGCCCAAATATTTGGGATGTTTGCCATACGTAAGAGGTAAATTATTCTTAAAAACCTTTGAATGATAATTATAAATCCTCTTATTGTTGTTAAAAAAAACTAACAATAGATTATTAGTTTAACAATAGATTATTATAACCACAAATTAAAACTCAATTTGTAGTCTTTCGAGAATTTCCACGTGTTCAAGAATAAGATTGATGTTAGTCTCGATTGAACTCACATCTGGGCCAGAGCTCCAAAGGGCAATAGACTCAGCGAAGAGACTGACCTCACAAATCATTGATATAATCCTCTCAATCCCAGTCAAATACAGACAGAAAAGAATTGGGCTTAACACAACCCTGAGATACGCCTTGGCTCAATTTAAAGATATTTGACATAGTGGAATTAAGCTTTACTTTTACCAGTCTATTATTCAAGAAATCTGTGATCTAGGTCAAAGCCCTACCCCCGATGCCAAAATCTTCATAGAGTTTAACAATTAGTTTATGTTTCCAGACACGATCAAAAGCCTTTGATAGGCATAGAGATGGCCGTAATTTAACGTAACAGTTATTTCATAACAGTTATCTGTTTGTAAACGTTATTAGAATAACCAGTTATTCTTAAAATAGCGTTATTTAATAACAGAACTTGAAATGACTCCGAACTGACATGAGGTGTCACACAATTTGGCGATTTATCGCCTTAGTTGGCTGAATAATTTTAAGCTAAAATTATTATCTACTGGAACACAGCACGTTGTCTGGAACAGTTATGTGATAACGAAATGTTGCAGGGAAATTGTTCGTTATTCGAGGAACGGTCTGTTATGCAGGAACGAAAAGGTGTTTGACAACTGCTCGTTCTCGTTATTGAAGAACGGTCTGTTATACAATAACGTTTCGTTATTATATAACAGTCGTTATTTTAAGAACGCCTGTTATATAATAACGAAATGTTATTTCATAACAGTTGATTCTCGTTATTTTAAGAACATTATGTTGTTAGACAACATTTCGTTACTTTGAAAGCAATATTTCATCTGTTGATTTAAGAAAGGAAAAACTAGTTTCTTTCTTAATTTTTTAGATTTTTCGTATCTTCTGTTCTTGCTACGCTTGCAATAAATTCGGAACGGGGAAAATAAAAGATTTTATTTTTAGGCGAGATAATTATCCCTTCTGATTTCAATTAAAAATTAATTTATTTATTAATTGTTAATTAATTAATTTTTAAAATTTCTTTGAAGGAAATATTTTTCATAAATAAAAATATTTTGTTTGGAAAATGTAATTTAGTTGGAAATAATATTGAATTAAAAAAAATTCAGTTTGATTATAATTCTTGAAATTTTAAAATGAAAGATATTCATTATTTGATTTCGTTAACATTAAAAATTATTTTTGTGAAAGAAATTTCCAGTCGAAATGAATTATTATTTTTAAAAATAATCTGGAAAAAAACTGAATATAAGAAAACTTTTCAGTTTCTTTAAAAATATTTCCCAATAGTTATAGAAATTTTAAAAGTATAAATATAATGTTACTCATAATAAAATTCCATAAACATTAAAAATTTCAATTTCATTATAACTAGAAATTTTAAAAGTTAAATAAATATTCATCATAAGATTTAATAATAAAAATTATTTTTGTGTATATAAAACTCTGACTAAATGAATTAGTTATTTTTTTAAAAAAAAACCGAATATTTAATAAATATTTCAAGTTTATTAATATTAACATTGAAATATTGACTTAATATAAATATAATATTAAATATGTATAAGAAATATATAAACATTTAAAATATTTTATTTCATACTTTGTTTTACTTTTGATTTAATACATTAGTTTCATGAAAATTTAAAAACAAAATCACTTATTTTAAGTATAAGAAATTAGCATTTCAAAGTGACAAAAATTCAAATTCATATGAAGTTATTTTGTATTTTATATTTTCCTTCACAAATGCATTTATACAAATAACAGGGCATGCTAAATTATTGTAATCATTAGCCAATCATCATTCTTTTTTGTTATCTTTCCTGTAGATATAATTAAATAAGATAATATATTTATTACAAATATTTTGACACTTTTTCACAATCAAACATTGGAAACTAATATAATATTTTAAAACTTAATTAGTTACCAGTAAAAGCAATCATTAGTACCTGATTAGAGAGCAATTAACAGGAGTAGAAGTTATTTTAAAATATTTTATTTTGATTAAAGAAAAAAATCAAAAGTGTAGATATATTTCTATAAAGATTAATAGAATGTCTTCATACAGAGATCTACATGTATAGTAAAAATATAAATAAATTAAAAACAATTAGAAACAAAACAATTTTACAGAAAAAATCAATCTATAAATTCCATATTTTTTTATTTAAATAGATTAAAGTTTCAATATTGCCGTCATATTGGAAAGCATATAAAAATTATTTTTATTTTTCAGAACGAAACAACAAAATGTCATGGTTTGTATACATTTTTTTAAATATTGTTTTACTACTTAATATATTTATTTCGTTTTCTTTTCACCACTTAATTAAATGTGAAACCTCATGAAAATTTGTCCAATATAGATATCAATAATATAATAATTTTTTCAAGATTACACTAAATGAGATCCAATTATGAGGCTTTTATTTATAAAACTTAAGCAAAAATTGTTTACAATGTCAAATAGGAAAAGACCCATGAAACATTAAATCATCCATACTGACAAATATGCATATGTATGCAGGGATTGAAGAGCAACACGCACTTCCTGTTTTTCAACAATAGCAGAGATCGAACCCAAAACCTTCTACTTCAAATAACTTCGGTCTTATCAACTGAACCAAGTTTAGCTCTTGCATGTAAACTGTACATGTTCGTGTATATAAATTTAATACATAATTTTTGAAAATATTTTGGCTTATATGGCTTTATTAAGAGACCAATGGTAACACGAGATTTTTGTAATAGAATTTCGAACTTCTTTCTTTGCTATTGTGGAACTGCGGGAGATTAATATTGTGTGTGGGGGTCATATATATATGTAGTTCAGTTCAAGTATACTATTTAATTTTATTCAATTCTTTGTGGACTGAATACTTCTTTAAATGCCTTACATAGTGAAACATAGTTCAATGATATGATAAATTTAAACAATCATATATTTCAACAAATATTACACTTATTATTAATATACATTTATATTTTGAATATAATGCCTATATATATTTATATACTTGTCAATTAAATTAACTATATGTTAATTAAATTAACGCAGTGATGGACTAATATTTTTTACCAGCAAATTAATTTGTATTACAAATATAAGAGACAAATTATTCCCTAACTTTCGATTTTCATTTTGAAGATCAAAAGGTTCCGAAAGCTACTTAAAATCGAAGAAACGATATGGGTGGTATCGGTAAATTTCCTCACAAGTAATTCGGATGCCTTTCTAATTTTTTCCGCTTGTCACCGTCTTTCCACTGACTTTTTCCCACTCCTCTATATTCCTCAGGCTACCGTCACTAAGGCGACTTCTGTCTCATGCCGACTGCCCTTCCTAATTACATTCAAATGCGAATTTTTCTTTGAAATATACGTGTCTCAACTGTTTTCTATTATTTTCCATTATTTTTACTGTATCATTTTTAAAGTTTATTTATTTAATTTTTTTTCATTTATTACATTTTTTATATTTTATCTTGTTTCAAATTTATTCTGTGCTAGTCATTATCATCATAATTTAAAATAATTATGAATCGCAGCCGGAGCCCACTTTGGTTTCACTTCACGGAAGTAAATAGCTTTTTGAAAATAGCTAAATGTAATATTTGTGGTTGTAAATTATCCTACAAATCAACAATAACGAATTTAAAAAAGCATTTGGAAAAAAAAACATGTTTCTGTTGATTTATCAGTCTTGGATGGTGGACGTGCGACTCAAATGTCTGCCGAACAATCTGTAAATAATGCAACTGGGTCTGGCGATGCTTTGAGTTCTGCTTCCACGAAAGCATCTGAGAATTCTGTTACATTAAGCACCGTTGCTCCTTTTCAAAATTGTTCTAAAAGTCAAGCTTCAATAAGTGAATATATTCCTAAGAAGATATCTTCTGCGCAAAAATGTAAAATAGATAAAAAATTATTAAAATTGTTCATAAAGGACTTTCAACCCTTTTCGATAGTTGAAGATGAAGGTTTTAAGGAGTTTATTAATGATCTTAATCCAAGCTACAACCTACCAAGTAGAAAAGTTATTTCTAAAAATTTAATTCCAGCAGCCTATGAGCAATGTATGCTTATTGTTAAAGAAAAATTTCTGAAAGTAAGCAGTGTTTGCTTAACAATGGGCAGCTGGACTGCAAAGACTAATAACAGTTTCATAGCTGTTACTGCCCATTTTATTGATGAAGATTTTATTCTAAAATCTCTTCTACTTGGATGTAGTGAAATTTCGGAAACTCATACAAGTAAGAACATTTCAGTCTTAATTAAAGACATGACAGACAAATTTAATTTGTCAGAAAAAGTACTGATGTGTATCACTGATAATGCTGCTAATATGAAGTGTGCAGTAACAGAATTGGGCTGGAAGCACTTTTCTTGCGCTGCACACACTTTAAATTTAATAGTAAAAGATTCTTTAAAAAATATTTCTGAACTGCAAGAAAAAGTAAAAACAATCGTCACATTTTTTAAAAATTATTATTTAATGTGATTTATTAATATTTTTATTTAATAGGAACTACTAATTTTTGTTTAATGTAAAATATTTATTTTTATTGCATATAAATATTTTTAAATGAATTAAAATATAAAGTTTTGGTGATATCTTTTCATGTTTTTGTAATTTTTCCTTTACAAATATTAATCCTTCTAAGCTTGACAATTTTTATGTATTGAAATTTATGGTAAAAATTAAAGCCAGATGTTTATTGAATATAATTATTTAAATATTAGTTGTATTATTGAAATATTTTCAAATTTTATCATGATGGCATAAAAAGTAGGAACATAATCAAAGCTGAGTTTTACATATTCTATACTAAAAAAATTAGGAAATTTACTACATAAATCTTGTGTTATCATAAGTAATATTTAAGTATTCTTGGTAATTTTATGATAATGAGTTTACACTGTTGTAGGAATTTTTTTAATTAAAGTTAAACACATATTATTTCATTTAGGAAATTACCTATCAATTAAACAAGAAATCAGTGTAAATCAAAAAAATCCAGTTTAAAATCATAATATATTATTAAAAAGAAACGACCACAAGATATTTCCCAAAATATAACCAATACAAATATTTTTAAGTTTCTAGTTATAATATTTGTAGTTAACATCTTCATAAGTATAAATTATAAAGAAAATAACTACAAGGAAAAAATAAAATCATGATTTAATTTAAATAAGTAATAAAAAAAATACTTAATAAATAAATAATAAAAATATAAATTTTGTTATATTATAAAGATAAGGAAACTCATTAATACTGATATTTCATTCTTTTAATATTTAAATTAATAATGATTCGCACATTCACCTTTTTTAAATCCTATTAATTAAATTTGTATATAAATAAATATAGTAACATGTTCAATAACAGAAACGTATAACGAAGTGTTAAGTGACAAAAATTTATTATTTTAATAACGACCTGTTGAATAATAACAAAATTTTACATGACGACACATGTTTATTATTACATGATAACCATATTTTCAATGAGGTTTTTGTGATAAAGAAATGTTATTTTACACCATTTTGCTATTTTGAAAATAATGTTACAGGAAGAAACATCATGTTTCACTTCTCGTTTTGAGATTCTTCCCATCGGCTATATTCTTGTCTCGGGGCACTGCTCCCCCAAATTCAGAGAAGGGGAAACAATGGGAGTGGGAAATTTGTTCTCAGAAAAAGACGTTTCGAGTTTCTCTAAAGAAAGGAATTGACGGTTTGAAGGAGGAGAAATAGGAAAGAAGTAAAGAGTTTGGTTTCTAAAATGATTGATTAGTCGGAAATAATGGAATATTAAAATAATCCGCTAATAATAGTCAGAATTAAATTATAATTACGGAATTTACTTCTGCATTTTTTGCCATCTAATTCTATAATTTTCCATCGGAAAATTAAAATAATATAAAATACATTGTTTTAAAAGGTAAAATTTTAAATTAGGGTACATTTTTCAACTATGTAAAAAATAAATTAATTAAAAATTTTTTATTTAATGTGAACTTCTTTTTTAAATTACCTGTAAAAATATATTTAAATTTAATTTAAATATACATATGTATATATATATATATATATATATATATATATATATTATTATTAACATAAAAAAGCGGTTTATTAATCTTTGGCAAATATTTTTTTAGATTATTAAACCAAATGGAAACAAATTTTTATTTAAGTAATTTTATATTAACAATAATGTAAAACTTACATTAATATTATATTTGTAAATTGTCAAAATTTAACTTAGTTGAAGTAGTTAACTAAAAATTCAATATCTGTTGGCTCCCAAAATACTTTGAATACCAATGAAAATTTTTTTTAAACCAATAGAAAGGCACAATAAGAAGTTTGTTTGATAGGCTAACTAATAATATACACAGTTTTTTGTAACACAGTTTAAAAATCAAGTATTTTCCAACTAAAAATCCAATATCTGTTGGCTCCCAAAATACTTTTTAAAACACCTCAATATCGCCAATAACAGTTCAATAATGCCAAATAACACCTTAAAATCGCCAATAACACCTCAATATCGCCAATAACAGTTCGTTATTAATCGCCAAAGAACATTTTTTTTAAACCAATGAAAAATGTAGTCTTCCGCTATTTATAAGCCAATCAATAATCGCCAATTTCCATCGTTATTTTATAACAGTTATTCGTAACTGTTATCAGCGCAAAATATAACAGTTATAACAGATTATTGAAAAATAACTGTTTGGCACATCCCTAGATAGGCATAGAAAGACAGCCACAGTATGATTGGTAGGTCGCATGTTCTGGGCTTCTCTAATCTTCTGACAGAGATAGATTAATTGATCTGCGTTCTATGATCTCTTCTGAAATCATATTGTTCTTTTGGCAAGAGGTCATGGGAATCCAGGTGGAAGAGAAACCGTCCCATGATCATTTTTTCCATGATTTTACATGCAATGCTGGTTAGGGCAATAGGTCTGAAACTCCCAGGAGATCCATCGATTTGGCGGGTTTCCCAACAGGTATGATTGTGGCTCTTTTCCACTCTTCAGGAAGGCGTCCAAGACTCCAAGACTGATTCACAATATTACGAAATTTCTTTTTTTGCATGAATGCCAATGTGACCAATCCTCTGGCCATGGTCTAGATGATCTGGTCAATCGAGATCATCAAGAGCCATCTCCAATTACAGCCATCTTCAATAACAGACAACACCTTTGGTGCAGTAAGGAAATTTGGTAGTTTTCCTCCATTTTTCTTTCTTCGATCAGTATCCGATTTATAGTCGCTTTTACAGCCAGGACAAAAGCATGATTTAGACATTTTACCATGGTTAAAATATTTCACAAAAGCAAATTTATGGACATCAAAATGCTACTTAACGCAATGTAAACAAATTGGCTTCAATACACACTTGAGATGCTTTTACCGATACCTAGTGTCAAAAATGTTAAGGGAAGTTTATCCAAGATGGCGTTTCATTTATTGTAGCCTCCTGTAGGAGGAAGTCGTTGGTCAAATATCTTGGTCGTTGGATTTAATATTGGTCTGTGTTCAAGATTCTGTTGATACTTCTGACAAGCGTCTAGAAACTGAGAATCTGAAAGAGTGACGTCACACACACTAATGCTAATTTTAGAAAAAATCAAATGTCACCATCTAGTGGGAAAAAAATGTGTCAATGAGAGAGAATTTCATTTTTTACCGCTATTTTCAAACGATGGATATGAAATGTAGTTCATATGATTTCTGTGCTGCAAAGGAAGAGATTAAAATTCATAACATTACTCTTGAATATGAAGATTTAGATTTCGATTCACTTGAAGAATTCGAAAAGTTTAAAAAAAATTTAGAAAACGAAACGAATTCACATTTTATCAAAAACTGTGGAGGAAGTAAAAAAAATAAAGTAGGAAGTCAACACTTTTATTTTGTGTGTAACTGCTGAAAATAGCGAGTTAATACTGAAAATAAAACGAAGAAAATTAATTTGTACTGCCCATCATCAATAAAGTTAACAGTGTCTTCAAATGGAAGTTGATGGAAAGTGCATTTTTGCAAAACGCACTTAGGACATAAAAAAAGAAAGTAACAAGCATCTTGAGTGTCCTTTGTGTGATTTTACAGAGTTAAAAACAAATTTCGAAGTCTACTTCAATTCCAAACACAATATCAGGCTTGAATATGATAATTTTTTATTTCCATCTTTTGAAGAATTTGAAACATGGAAGCTTAGTGTTGAAAAAGAAACAAAAGAATTTTATGTAAAAGATTGTGGAGTCAAAATAACTTCTGTATAGAATATCACTATTTCAGCTGTCTCAACAAAAGCTAAAATCCATGTTTTTTCAAATTCTTACTTGAAAAGTTTAAAATAAAATTTAGTCCAATTTTTATGAAAATTAATTTAAAATACATTCAACATATTTTAACCATGTAATTAATTAATACACTTTTTTTAATGTAAAGCCTAGTTATCATTAAGGAACATTGCAATATTTTAAAATTTAATAGTAGGTGCAAGATTTTCTTACAAGAATATTCCAGTTTAAAATTATTTCTTTTAATTTGATCAGAATAATTAAATCTACAATAAAAGGAAGAAGTACTAAGAATATGCACAATTTAATGCAGTTTGTGTAAAACAATTTCAACATAAAAGGAACACAAAAACCTATATTTTAACAATAATGTGTGTATCATAAGAGTCAATAAGGTAAACAATTGTCAAAATGCAATGTTTATTAAGAAACACTGTTTTTATTTTATCATAATGAAAACATTATTAAAAGTGATTGCTAAGATACAACTTCCATGCTAATTTAAAAAAAATTCTCTTTTCTAATGCCTTACACTTAGCTCAATCAAAGTAAATTAATAAATTATTAATATGAGAAAGGAAAATTTTACCATTAATATTTTTAACAAAAAGTACACAATAAGATTATTTTAGGGCTCACTTGATAAAAATTAATCAATGCAACACTTGTAAATTAAAACCTAATTTATGTTCAAAATAGATTTTACCCATATTCCAAAAACATATGAATAGTTTGAATTCAATAATAAGCTTAGAATTACTATTATGGAACCAGTGATAGAAAGAATTTATATTAATAATTTTGGCTCTACAGTTTTGATAACAAGCCCTTAAAATAAAAATTTTTATAAAGCTTTTTATAACAATAATGCACTTTATTTTGAGATATATTTAGGTATTGATTTTAAAACTAGGTAATAATATAAGAATAATTTTCATCATTGAGAGTAATTATACTTGTTTGCTAAAGAAATTATAATCATAGATTTTTTTAATGAAAAATATTCTTAAACATCTTCGTGGATTTTTAATTCCTTAGTTTATCAAGAAATTAAATATCCATGAAAGATGATTAAGAATATTTTTCCATAACTAATATACATAATTTGTAGCTTAAAATAATTATACATGTTCCTTAAAAAATCTTCGAACATTTTTTTCAATGACACCTAATAAAAAATGACCAAACACAAATAAAATTAAGAAAAACATGCACTACTTTGTATTAGTATATAATTATATTTATTAAAACAAACAATAAAAATAGGTACTTTTCTTAAATAAGAATTTTTAATGATAATAAAATTTAAACTAGCTGATGAAAAAACGCTTAACATTCTGAATTATAATTTTAAATCATGTTATTTTATATAAAATTAAATAAAAATAATTGCATGTATGTAAAAATAATAAGTAATTGTTGTACAAAGCACCTTTTTTTCTTCAGATTAGACATTTTAAACGTTTTTCTCACATTTTCCCCCCACTAGATGGCGATATTTGATTCTTTCTTTTTCTAATGTTCGCGTATGTATGTGACGTCACTCTTTCAGATTCTAAGTTTCTAGACGCTTGTATACTTCTGTACCTGAAACAGTCACTTCTATTCACAGTGATTGCAGATATTTCACGATACCTCCATCCACACTGATTTTGTTAGTGGGAGAAACGAGTAAGTGGAAAAGAATTACTGACCACAGGTTGTTACTTTAAAATATCGATTACAAAATACTGAATTCAAATATTCTTTCCCCATCCCTAATTGATTTAGGGAATCACTTTCAGTTTTGATTTGAGTCACATAACCTTTCTAGAATGCAAACACTGTATGTAACAAGAAAACTAGTTTTAACTGTTTTATTTGATGTTACAGGTGGTATTTCTCAGTCAATAATTTTGATTAATGATAAATACACTTCCAATTAGATTTACCAGGTTATAACTCTTATTCGCGAATTTAGTTAAGCAAATTTAACTGTTTAATTTGCATGGTAAATTTATTTACATAAAATCTGTTCATTAATCTACTTAAAGAGTCATGCATACCTGAGGTATACATCTAGCATTTTAATTTAGAATTTATTTTTAATTTAGTGTATATTAATAATCCTCAAAATTATTGCATTAACTCTAAATTATCTATAGTTCTCATATGACAGCAAAAAATTATTATTATTTCCAGTGTTTTTGATGATTTTGTTGGCTATAAATCAGGTGATTGATATAGAAATTATATTTTGAAACATATGCCATTAAATTTTAAGATCATATTTGATCCTGTGTTGTATTTACTTTTTCATTACCAGGAAGTACAATTTATTATGTTGTAACTTTAAAAAAAAATTATTCATTTTGGTAGAAACTTTATGAAGCATATTATCACACAGTTATGTGTTAGTAACTAAAATGAGAAGATCTAAAAGTATTGTATATCTAGTCAAGGAATATACAGCTTCTCGAAGGAATAAGTTTCTCTGTGAGGAATTGGCATTGTTAGATTATCTTAATCTAATTGATGCACACTTTAAAAGATTTGATTATAAAACAATAATTGACGAACAGTTGTATGGCGTTCCTTTGACGGATGAGGAAGTTGTGGATAGTATTTCCCAATCATTTTATGATATTTACCTGAAGAAAACATTAACTAAAATAGGTAATTGTGATTTGAAAGAATTACCGTGTCTTGTTCGAAAACTTTTGAAAGTGTCAAAAATATATGGAAGTCCTTCATTTGGAAGAACACTTAACTGCCTGTACAGTACTATTTTACATTGCTTATTTGATAGAGGCATAGAAGATTCATCATTACTACTGACTGCGTGGAATACATTATGCATTACTGGAAAACTTAGAATCAATGTTTTTTCTCAATTGATTAAAAAAGGTCAAAAGCATAGATCTGCTAGAATATTAGAATATGTTATAAAAAGTGCACTTTATGAACGATTTGATTTCTGGGGTGCTTGGACTAAAAATCATAAACTTGACAGTTTCCATTATTGTCCTGTTACAGCAGCACTTCTTAGTGGAAATGTAGAACACATGAATGTATTACTTAAATATGGATTTGAACCTAATTCACAAAGAAGAGCTACTTACGATAGACATTTCAAATTTAGGTAAGTAAAAAGACTTCTTTAATATAAAATTATTGAAAATAAACATTGCAAGATAAAAGTAAACTTAAAATTGAATTTAATAAGTTGAAAAAGTAGTTATTTAATGTGAAATTGCTGAAGTTCCTAATATTTTATAATAATTATTACATTTTGACAATAGCAGGTAGCTTAACTTTTAAAAATTATTAGACAGCATTTGCACATCTGGTGCTCTTTGATCTGGTGATGTTTCTTATTTGAGGACTTTAATAAATAGTCAGTTCTATTTATAAAGAAGGACATTGTTACATTTTCCATATGTTTATCTTTAACTGTAGTATAGCACATCTGGAAAGCAGAAGTTCAGTATCAATTTTATTTTTTTTTCATTATTGACTGTGATTGAACACAAGATCTTCCATTCTATTGATCATAGCATATTACAAGCCTGCAGTGAGCTAAATTTTAATGTTTGATATTGCTTTGTGCACGACTTGTTAATTTAAGATTGAGTCTTTAAAATTCCTCGTTATTTCCTTCTAGAAGCAGTTTATTGATAGTAGGCTTTATTTATATATTGCCAGGAAGAAAATTTGAAAAACTGTGGCATCCTTATTACAAATGATGAAGAATCACATCTCTTATTGTTCAATAATAGTTCTTCCTATCTGTTTGAAGATTGTGTTCTTAATACAAAGCTTTGGAGAGTGTTAATATTAAATAGTGAAAACTTTTAAGATTTTTGTGTAGTGAAAATTTATTTTTTATAAAATTTATCATTTATCTTATTTCTTGCATTTTTGTCTGTTTGCAGCTAGATATCCATAAGATATTGTTAAGTTAATTTTGATAGCTGAAGTTTCTTTATGTAGTATATTACAAATATCATCACTGTGTTCACCAGAAATTAACTTGGTTATAATTTTACTATGAAATATCTTCTATTGTTATGTGATCCTAATAAGTTTCTTAACGATATCATTCTTCAAATCATGTCTTAATTTAATGACAGTAAAATGTTTTACATTTCTCTAATTAAAAAAACAATCATGTAGTATTAGTATCATATAATATTTTAGTATAACTGTTCTTATTTGAATAATTTTTATCAATTCAAATAGTTCCCATATTGATATGTTGTGATTTAACCATAATGAAGAAATAAAGTTATAATTATCTGTATTCTTGTCTCTCTCTACCACATCAGCTCTAATTTATTGGCTGGTCACAAACTTTATAACCTTTGTACACCTGAATCAGTAATTCTTTCCATTTATATATAAACTTAAGATGTGCATATAATATTTTTATTATAAAAAATAATAAACTTAATTGTTAGTATGAATAAATTGTTAACATTTAAAATTATTAATTTACAGATTTTTTGTACTTAGGTTTAAAATTGAATTTTTCTTTTGATTGAACCTTAAATGTATTTTTGAAAGTTTCATAAAATTTCCAACATATGATTGTTAATAAAATTATGATTTTTAAAGCTATTACTTTATAATTACTATTGATTTTTTTTTCTAGTTCCAAAAATATTTATGATTGGCTGAGAAAACCTCTTGTGGAAAACACCCCACCACGACAAAAAATTGTTACTGAAGTTCTTTTGTTTTTAACAAGCACAGCTGTTTCAAAATCTCAGCTGAAACGAATTTCAAAGTTCCGGTGTTTCAATCTTCTGTGGGAAGTGATTCCAACTCCTTATGTTACCAAGAAAGAGCTAAAGAAAGAAATTCTATGGCGTTTTCTTTTCTCACCAGACTTCACTTACGGGATTTTTTTTCCTCCCAGTCATGAAGAGTTTTTGAGAATGTTTGAATTATATGAAAATGTGATTTTGCTTAATAAGGGAGCACCAGTGCAGCCTCGTTCTCTGAAACATCTATGCAAGTGTACAATTAGAGGTGAGATGCAAAAATCTTTTAATCTTCCTATGGGTATTGATAATTTACCAATTCCTAAACACCTGAAGCAGTATTTAGATGTCAGCTTGTAATCAAAAACTTTTTATTTCAATGATAAACAGCTGGAATACAAATGTGCTGAAAAATAAGACAAATATTTTTCAATTTATTTTGTAATGAAATGAGTTTATATTTGTCTTTCAATATATGCAAGAATAAATTTTTATAGCATATTCAAATATTTTTACGTGTAGCAATTTTTTAGTTTGTGGATTATTTATTCAGTCAACATATTTTTGTTTTTTATTTAGTGCCATTATAGTGTTAAAAAACTCATTTTAGTCTGGAATTGCAACAAATAAAAAACTAAATTAATATGGTTTGTTAAATGGTATTTTTGCTATTGGCAAGAATTTTATTATTTATAAAGACACTTTGACATTAATGCAATATTCCATTTCTTATATAAATAAGATATTCTAAAAAGATTTTTATTGTATATTTCTGTACTATGTATAATCTAGTGTTTTTCTATTTATTACAGAATTCTTAATCCAATATATGTAAATACTTTTAATGACAATTAACAATGACAAATAAGTCAATGTTTTTTCATGTGATTTTTTTGGCGATCAAGTAAGAAAATTTTTAAGCATTTTGTATATTATTTTGGAATAAAATATTCATATTTAGATTATTTGTTTCTGTATGTGTAGTAATAAATTTTAAATATATATTATTTTTACTTATAGCTTTCAGTGTGCACATTATGTATTCAATTCTAACATCAACATTTTTTGTATTTTATTCATTTGTATTTTATTGGGTATTGTAATAAATGAAAAAATTACTATTAGTTAATATTGTTTATAATTATTAGTTTTGTTACTGGCAACAATTCTACTATTTGTAAAGATATCATTCTGGCTTTGATGTAAAATTCGATTTCCTGTACAAATTAAATTTTCTGAGAAATAAATTATTTATATCATTACTGTGCATTAGATAATCTAATTTTTCTATTCATTATACAAAATATTTAAATTATTTATTTTTTAATATCTTTAAAAATATTTTTAAGGTATCATTTGTGATTATCATTTCCTAACTGTTTTTCAATATTAGGTTGCATAAATGTACGTATTTTCCTCATTATTCATATTATTTATTTTTCTTTTACTACATTTATATTTTTTTTATTACTGCATTCTTTTTTTTTTTTTTTTTTTTTTTTTTACTTTTAAACATTTTTGAAGTCTTAATGGTATAAGTATAACAAAAATAAAGAAATCCGGATTCTACAAAAAATTTTATTTATCTAAATGAAGTGTAATTCTAAAATTATTTTTGTTTTGCTAGTCCAGCCTTGTAATTACTGTTGATGCTGTAAAAGGCCTTTTATATCCATAAATTCGTATTAAATCATTCCATGAGTAGTATTGTATTCAAAATCTATAGAAACTTGGCTTGAGATTGCTAAGTTCCTATATAGTTAACTTGGAACTAAGTTTTTTTGTATTGGAAGGGATGCCATCACTGTCTTACTGTATGCCTAATTTTTTCCATAAAGATGTTACAGCATTTTGTAAAAAGTGACTAACTGGGACATTATGGTATGTATCAAATTCATCACCTGAAAATAACATTACTGAAAGTATTCCATTGTGAGCAAAACACCCTTATATCATCACAATACTCTAGTTAATTAGCACTTCGAGAATTTTTTTTTTAATATTGTCAGCAATATCAATATGAAAATCATGACAAATATAATAGTTTACAAATTGTCAATAAAAAATAAAACAATTTTCCTAAATCACATTTGAAATTATATCAATAAAATTGATTTTGTCAAAATATTTTATTGTGCTTGAAAATATAGCAAATTAATTCAAACAGGAAAATATACTGGCATACGATTCTAAAGGCACAAAGAATATTTTAACGATTATTGATATTTTATTTCATAATCTTGTTTCTTTGTAGACATTGTGACAAAGGGCAAACTTGTCATTTAAAGCTGGACATCTATTTATCATAAAAATATTTTTATTTGATAGATTTATTTGTAAAATTCAATGATATTCAAACTTGTTTCCAAGTAAATTATTACATTAATTCAAAAACTGACAATTATTTTAGTCCTTACTGTTACGTAAATATTTCCAATACTTTTTAAATTTAAGGCAGTTGAATATAATCAGCAAAGAATTAGACCTCCTGAAAATTAAGTATCAATTTTAAATTATATTTTGGAGATATTGAAAGTATCAATACCCCTGAATGTATAATTGTGCACTTTCGATTGAAGCTCATAGCAACAATCTTGGTTTGAAGTGCGAAGTTAATGCATTACTTGTTGACCTTGAAGCAAAGATTGCTCAATAATTCAATTATGAGTAAATTCTGGACAAATATGAACATTACAGAAAAATATTTAAAACTTTGATTCTCCATTTCCCTTTTTTATTGCATTTCCATGCTGCCTATTATTGAATCCAGTTTTTGGCATATTTCCATTTCAACATGACCAGGCTCTTAAATAACTTATTCATTGTTTTAAAAAAAAATTGTCAAAGTGAATCATTAGTGTTTTTTTGTTTTATCATTTTTCATAGAATTCTTAAGAGGATTTTAAATTTTTAACGGTTATTGATCAAAAAAGCTTGAGAGTCCCTGTATTAAGCATCATGTTATCATTTGTCTTAGAAAAAAAATCCCAACATGCTTATAAATATTACTATATGCCTAGTTATCTAGTCTATCTCGTTACTGTTTTTTCCTACGAGGTACATTATTCCTATCAATTGATTGACTTGGTCTATAACAGGGGTGGCCAAACTTTTTGGATCAGGGGTCTATTCCACATTTAAAAAATTGAAGGTGGTCTACTAAAGGCAGAGCTAAATTAACATACACATTTATTTTTGGTAACAAGAAAATATGGTAAATTATGTAATTTTTCTAAAAAAAACTTAATTTTTACAAAATAAAAATTTACGAAAATCATCAAAGTATTCATATATCAAAAACTGACCATCTTTTTCACTTCGTTTAGTTGAAATTTGGCACTGTATATCTGCGAGAGACAAGTTTATCATATTGTGGCTGGTACGAGCTCATTGCCATGCATAAACGCGAAATTAAATGTTCCTCTGTTAAATGAGATGTTTGTTTTTTGTTCATGGTTGAAAAAGCAGATTCGCAAAGATACGTAGATCCAAAGATAGATTTCAAATACGAAATCAGTTTGTAAATATTTGGAAACGTTTCCTCGGAAATTAATTTCCAAAAATCAGTATCGCTAAATATGCTCTGAATTTAAAAGAAATACATCGCATCTTAATTTAATAATTTCTTCCTGCACCATGACTGATGTGATATCTATTAAATGTCCTATTTTTTCAGATACTCCATCAATGTTGACATTTTCATTAAATGGAAATATCATAAAATTGAGTATCTCTTTCAACTTAATTAAGTCAGCGAATCTTCTTTCAAATTCTTCAAACAAAACAAGTAAGTATTAAGCGAAATCTTCAAAGTCTCGGTTAGGATTGTGGATGCATTCTTTCTCCATGTTTTTGAAGTTTCTCAATTCATGTTTTCTTAATTGAGATGGATACCTTTCTATAATTTTTTTGAACGTTTTAATCGCGCTCATCATGTCCGTTTTAGATTTTAAATCTTAAATCATAAATCTTTGCACAGTTTGCTTTGGATTTTAAAATGTTGACTGTAGTAAATTTTTATTTTAAGTAATTCATTGATTCTATGTCATAAGTCATAAATTAAATCGTTAATATCCGAGGTCATTATCGGGATGGGCGCGTGGACTCTTCCCTTTCTTCCCTTTGGTTATTTTTATAAGGAGTGACAAATAACAAATCTGCAAATTGAAGCCTTTCTACAATTTTTAAAATTGTAATAATATATTTTTTTGGTAAAATATTTATTTTATTCCAATATATTTTTAAAGAAAATTATTTTTGTCTTAAGTTTTATTCAAATTAAAATTTTAAGCATGCTGTACTTTTTCTCATAATTATATATTCACAAATCTTATTTGTTCATTTACTCCTTAGCAATGAATTTTAATAATGCAGCAATATTTAAGTTTATTTCATTTTATGTAAAAATTCCACTTATGTAAAAATTTACATACCGTATTTTCCTGTATATAATTCGCGGATTATCTGATAAAAAACATTCTCCATCAAAAAAGCTTACAAGAAAGTTTTGAAAGAAATACTCTTTATGTTTCATAAAATGAATAACAGGTGGTTCCAGGACACACCTGAGTTATTTAAACTATAATCGGCTTTGTGCAATAACGTTCAAAAACGAATTCGGTTCCTCTTAAAGATTTTACGGTTGTAAATTCGCTAACGTCATTTTGCAATTTGCCTTGACGTGAGCTGTTTCGTTTTGAAAATATTCAAATTCGTATATCGTCATATTGAAGCGAAAATTTCTAAGTTACACAGCAGATTTTAAGTTAAAAGCTATAGCGAAAGCAAATAAAAACAATGGCGTCAAATGTGAAGTGAAAAGCAAAACACGCGCGGTATAAAAAAATTGCATAAAATACGCAATTTGTAAATAATGCATTTTTTTCATTTAAATATTAATGAAGCAAATATGCATTAATTTAAATGTGTCTAACATCGTTTTAAAAGTTATTAAAAGCTAAATATCGGTAAGTTTTACAAGACTCTCTTCTCAAAATTATCGCTTTTGATCGATCTCCTGCTTTCATCTCAAGTTTATCGCACTTTGCGGTGAACTGGATCTAGACTGATATTTTTCATAGTAAATGCTTTTTTTCTATACAATTTATTAAATTTTTAATCCTACTTTGCATTTTTTTTTATTTTATGTGACACCTATATTATCAGCAGTACATATTCTAGACTATTCTCCGAAAAAAAAAATTGCCGCGGATTATGTGACGCTTTTTTCCTTTTACTCGAAAAAACGGCCATGCGGATTATATACAGGAAAACAGGGTAAGTGGAATTAACCTATTTAATATTATAGGTCACTGGCTACCTATTGGTTATTGGCAGAAATATATTGTACATTTTATACTTTTTATTAATAAAAATATAAAAAATTTTCATAATGGTTTCTTATTTTAGAATGGATGATATTTATTCATTAAGTTAGAAAAATCCTTTAACATCAAGTGTAAGCTTACTGATTTTTTTTCGAATTACATTTTCTTTCATTTCTCTGCATGGTAAAATTTGGTTAACGTTCTGTCCTTTGCTTCGATTCAAACTTCGCTGACAGATATTTGAAGTGTTTCGAAATCCGCTTAAGTAATTGATCCCAATGTAGCCTGTTTTTTCAAAGAAATAAATGTTGAGTGCTGAATAAACTTATTCTAATCCTGGCCAATAAAGTTAAAAATGAAACAAATTGAACGTCAGTAATTTTTGAAATAGAGTGTAATCTTTGTTTTATTGTTGGGTTTCTAAATACATCTTTTGTAATCATTCATAAAGTTATGATTGGCGGAGCTTGTCCTTTTTGGACCTTACACCACAAAACCCAACCAACCATAAAGTTATGAAATATATTTTAAACATTTATCACATTTGTCCTCGAATAGCTTGTTGAGCTGAAGCGTCATGTATTTGACTTATTGTTGAGAGGTTAGATACTCAAGCTAACTGAAGATAGTGTTCATCAATGATGAATGGAATGTGTGAAAAAAGATAGTGGGAGCAGTGTTCTCAATATTAAATGATGTCAGATTGTAAAACTAAGCTTGTTGATTTCCTACGTGGCCTCTGTCCCCAATTTATGAGAATCCATTTTCAGGCATATTACACCGACTCTGTGCCATAATTTAGAAATTTCCTTTAAACTCTGCCATGTGCTGAGAGATTTAAGAATCCAGAAGTAACCAAGCTTTAGAGGGAAAAGTTATATATATGGATATGCTGCAGAAATAAACTATGTAATAAGCTATAACTTTGTAAAAATAAATTGCTTTCTTATTAATGTTTAATTTAAAATTTTGAAGTTATGAATGTACTTTCTGTCAATTCTTCTGCGTGATTACAACATGCAAACTAATTTGTTAAATTATTGGAAGTGAGAAGACATTTTGGTGTGAAACTTGCTGCCATAGTATATCTAGAATTGGACCGAATGCAATTTATAAAAATATTTTAGACTAATTAATAAAGAAAAAAAATGTAAATTGTGATTTTTATTGATAACATGTCACAAAGTTCTTAAATATAACTGTATTTGTTGCTTTTAAATTTTTAATTTATTTAAATATATGATAATGTCAAATATTTATTCACTTTTAAGGTAAATTACATTTATTTATATGTATAAATTTAATCAACACAAATTACAAAGTAAAAGAAAATCAACTCAAAATGTGTATGATTTTCTTTGTATTTTTCCTGATAGGCAACTGGAGAGAATTGAAGTGTATATAATTTATTCAATGTAAAAATATTTAAATTAGGTTTATAGATAAAATAAATACAATGTTGAGTATTTTATAAACAGCTATATATTTATAAAATACTTAAATTGTGTATTTTATATCTCATATCCATTATAAGTATAAAGCAGATAGACAGCAATTAAAAAAGTATCTAAAAGGATATTGCTCATAATAGCTGATGAATCTAGCATGGATAATATTTTAACTACTAAAAACAATCCGTTGTAGTATAAAGTGTACAAACATCCAATCCATATGTATGCATCTGCAATTAGGGTGAGTGCTTGTGAATCCACAATACACTTCATGGAAATTCAACGAAACATTTTGTCAACATTGATTACAAATGCAGAATATTATATTCGAAATATTTTAATTCTCAAAAACCTAAGAAGCGTCACTGTAACATATTTTAATAAGCACTTGGCATTTTATACAATATGTATAATTATCCAATTGTAGAAATTCGAAATATCGATTATTATAATACTAACGATCTAAACAAATTTCCATCATCCGAATACAGATTTCTAAGGCTAAAACCTTCTACAACAAATATATAAATATTGCAAACCAAGATCCAAAGCAAACAATCAAATTGGTTAATAACTACGTCACTGCCTAGATGGCACCTTTGAATACAGTTTTTAAATTTAGTTAGCTTAAAATAATAATTAAAGCGGCTACAAAAAATAGTGCTAGTCCAAAATGAAATATTAAATTAGTAGACAATATTAAATTCTGCAGTTAACTTAAATATATATATATCAAAAAATAAAGCAAAACACATGTCTTTATTACTTTAAGATTCTCATTTGATAAACACTATAATATTCAATGATATGTATTGAACATTTTAACAATGATATGTATTGAACATTTATTCAATGATATGTATTGAACATTTTAGTAAACTAAGATAATTTAAAACATTTTAGTTATGACAAAAGACAATAAAATTCATTTGATTATTAAGAATTAACTTTTGAAAGGATTAAGTATGTAATACTCAATAATCAGTAGATATCTTTAAAGTCTCATCTGTCTTTCAAACATTGTTAAAAATAAAATCATATCATCTGCATTGGAGATAAATGTAGGCAGGAAAGTTTTAAAATCAATCCGCAGAAGGATCAATGTGACTGGGATGTACAGCTGTAATAGATTTTGATGTTTGCAGCGTAAGCTTTCCATGTTCGAATGCTCTTTCCTTCGCTAAACGCTTCTAACCTTTTCACTTCGGCATCTTCTAATTGTTTCCGATCTTCGACAATATTATTTAATGTATCTTTTATAAACTCTTTGTTATCTTTAAAGAATGGGGATTTAATGATTTTGTGACAAGGTCAAGTCAAGGATGCAAGTCAAGGATTTTATTATCAGAAGTAACATCGATGCGTAATTCTAATGCTAAATTATAGAGATCAATTTTCTTACCTTTAGAGAGAAAAGCCATGTTTATACCCTATGTTACTTTCAAAGAGAAATTACTATATAAATCAAAATTTGTATGATCATATATATGATTAACCATTTAAACAACTACCTTTCCTTTTGAGGTAAATGTAAACAATAATGAATAAATATTCATAAGGACTTTATAAAAAATTATACTTGTTGGAAAAACAAAGTATCATAATACTCACCAATAATCATGAGTTAAAATATTAAAAATGTGAATTAATATAGTTTCGAAACAGCTGCAATAACTGCTTAATTTATGCAATCTTCACAATCGACCTTTACAACTTATTTATGCTATTAGTACGCAAGTAACTATGACATAATAATATAATTAATGTTATACAATGTAAAATTTGCTAACATTTACCAAGTAAACCATAAATAAACACAACGTAAATGATAAATGAGCAAAAAAATGTAAAAAAAAAAAAACAAT
This sequence comes from Latrodectus geometricus, assembly GCA_026290005.1. Classification (NCBI taxonomy): domain Eukaryota; kingdom Metazoa; phylum Arthropoda; class Arachnida; order Araneae; family Theridiidae; genus Latrodectus; species Latrodectus geometricus. The sequence goes on from JAPDSC010143296.1 coordinate 24,994, forward strand.
AATTACACTTATTAAATACCAATAATAACATTCTTAAAATGAATACAAAATTATACATCAGAAACTTGTTAATAAAATATTATATAGAAATTCTTATTTTAACGATTTTATAATACCACATAAAATATGATACTAAGCTCTCATTATAATGTAATGTACCACAACAATGTTTTAAATGAGTTGGATTCAACAAAAGAAAAAAAAGACATAACAAATGTGCATAATGAAAATGCCGGACACAAATTAAAATAACTGCAGTTATTTTTAAACCAATAGTGGACATCGCTATAGAAAAAAAAATGAAGTTTTTCTTACTTTTTAGCCAATCAGTGTTCACCTTTCGTTATTTCATAACAGTTATTTATAACTGTTATTCGTTTCAAGTATAACGGTTATGGAAGAATATTCATTCGGCATATCTCTACGTGAATAGGCACGATTGTCTCCTTGGCTGTACACATACTTAACTCAAAAGTTAATGTCCTTGGTTGTGAACATACTTAATTCAAAATGTAATCTTATACATTTATCTCATAACTACATAAAATGAGAGGAAATATGTAGATGGATCATAATCAAAATATTCACATATATACATAATATGAATTGAAATGAAGTTTTGAAACTGTTCACTTGATCTGTAAAATTAGTTATCTATCGTCAATGAAGTAATTCCAACATGGCCAAGCTAATAGTGTAAATGTATCTTAACTATTCACTTGTCCTATCTTATTTTGGTGTGGAAAGTTCAGCTGTCAGCTTTGTATTTAATTACGGCTCAAAATTTTATAGGGGTTGGCATAATTTGATGATTTCTTCTGGAAAAAACGGACATCTGGCTATTGATTACATAAAAAAGTAAGTTAAAATATGAATGTTAGCAAATATTATTCTCAGTACAATAAAAAATTTAATCAAGTTATTGCTATATTTTTTTATTACTTTTCTTTCATTGGGATAATATGTATTCTGGATACCAGGCAAAAGCTGAACATAACAATCATCCTCCAAAAGACCTCAGCGAGTTTCCTGATTATGTTAAAAAATATCCCTCATTGGAAAGAAATCACTTAAGCGATGTTAAAAGAGGCATTTTCCATCCTAATTTACCTTCATACCGCCAAATAGATATAGACAATGGATTACACAAATTGCCCGATGAACACTGCAGGAATACAACATTTTGCAAATCAGGTAGTTACTTTTAAACGGTAAAACTATAGGTGAAAATGCGTTTTAGGTCCTCTACTTGGCGAGAAAACTCTACCGCTATTCCAAAGTGAAACTTAATTAGTGACCAATGAAAAGGCTAAAACAAAAGAGTAATTAATAAGCATGCGCGAAAAAGCGCATTACATTCGCGAGTTGGCGAAGTAGGGGACCTAAAGCGCAAATTAACCAAACTATATTTTAGGGTGCCCCCTTAGGTAAACATGGTGATTTTTGTTTGGCTATCAATTTTGTTGGCACAGAACAATCAATTGCTCTTTTGCAATCAGAATATGAATGGGTTTTGCCCAGCTTGGAGACCAATCGCGATCACAACTTGGCAAGAATAAAAGGGGCACTTACCCTTTTAAACTTCTTGAATGAAAATCTTTAAGAACTTTGCATAATGTTCTAATTAAGAGCAGAGAAATTTAAATACGGAGTTCAACTATTCTATATAAAATTTTTTGATTTTAGTATTCTAATTTTATATTGTGCTTTAAGCGTAATGATGACATAACAAGTTATATTGTCTATTAATTTTCGACAGAAAATATTGATTAAGAAATGTCTTGCATATGTGCTTTGAAAAGCTCGACAAAAATTTAGCGCCAAAATGAACTGGTTATTTGTCATGATTGGGAAATGTTTTGCAACGATGCTTTGAAAATCTTGCCCAATAAGAAGCGCCAAGAAGAACTGGTTATTCGCCAAGCTATTGTATTTAAATATTGATTAACAAACATACCCTTATTTGTATTTGTTTTCTGATAAATTTCGATGTGAAGGAAAGAGGCATTTATAAAACTGTTTTCAATATTAAAACTTTCAACACACAGATTTTAAAATCTGGTTATCTTTTTTGTTAAAAAATAAAAATATGGTGAAAATGTGCTTTAGGGCCCCTACTCAGCCAACTTGGCGAAAGAGTGCTGTGGGTCCCGTACTTGGCAGGTTTTCAAAAACGCTGTTGCCATGGTGATAATGGAATACGATTTTTAACGGTTTTAAAATAGTTAGCAACCAATGAAAATGACCGATTTTTCAAACTGAAACTAATTAACGACCAATGAAAATGCTAAAAGAAAAAAACTAATTAATGAGCATGCGCAAAAAAGCGCAAATTATTTCCTTCGGAGGTTGCCATAAGGAGCTCATTAGGTATAAAAACGTCTGGTTTACCACGCTTGGTGCATTTATCGCCACGTTGGCAGAGTAGGGGACCTAAAGCGCAGATTAACGAAAAATATTTCTATCCATAATATTCATTTTTAATTAATCAATATTTTAAGAAAATTTACCATTGTTAAAGGTTTATTTTACTTCTTTTCTTTTTTATAATTTTGATATGAAATTTCTTAGGTACTTTATTAGACCAATCAAGCTTCTTTTGGTATTTACGTATTATACCGTCGATATTTGTTGCCTTATAAATATGTCATTTTTTTATACTATTTAACACCATTACAAATAAAATTTTCATCTATTTGTGTCAATGAAGGCATTAGAAACTGTTGTATTTTTCCTTCACATTTTGAAAAAAATTATTAAAATTTGCAAAATTCGATAACATATTTCTATGGCAAAAATGGTCGTAAATACTGTTACTTTTTATTATAACCGAATTTTTTTAATTAAGAAACATAATTTTTTCATGCAAATAGTGGCTTTCTCCTTTTAAATTATTAGTCTGCTGTCATCGATCTTTTTGAATATGAAATAATCTGAACGAAAATAGCTCAATAGAGGATTAAATTGCGGTTTAGGTCCCCTTCCTCGCCAACTCCCGAATTTGAAGCTTTATTTCGCGCATGCTCATTAATTACTCTTTTATTTTAGCCTTTTCATTGATCGCTTATTAAGTTTCACTTTGAAATAACTGTATAATTTTCGCCATGGCATCGGCGTTTTTGAAAACGCGCCAAGCAGGGGACCCAAAGCACATTTTCACCAAATGGAGACTTCGATATTACTTTCAATTTGATATATTATTTCAAACTTTATAAATACTTAACTTATTTTATATAAATTTTTGCATTAAATACTTCATAAAGAGCTAAGAATTAAAAGAATAATTAAATTCCTCCACGCAAAATCTTTTTCGCCAGAAAAATTGTCCTTTGAATATTTTATTGCAACATTATTTATAAAATTCAAACATATTTCTGGGTTAATTACAACAGTTTTCTTAATTCCTAAAATAGTAAAGGAACTCATGTTCCTGAACTTCGGACATCTGAAATAATTATTTATGTAATAATTATATAATTTTTACAAAATTGAAAATTCTTATGGTACGAAATGTTGCATACAATAACGATTTTGCTTTGTAGATGCATTACATTAAGGTCTAAAACATATTATGTACCAATGTGAGTGTGTGTGTAATTAAGAGAACATTTACAATATGACCTTCCCGACATGTTACATTTTTTATTAATTTGATGATTAGAATACTTCGCAAAAATATGATTCACTAACGTTTGATTAGAATAAAATTACATCATTAGAGTTGCAAATCATCATCTTGCACTTCTTCTTCTTCTTCTTGAGCTTGTCAGATATGTGGCACCTCTGCATTGTTGTATTTTGTACCATGCTCCAAGCCCAATTTTTTCCTAGTTCTATTGTCTTGGGTCACCTACTTTGTTTATGAAGTCTGATAGGCCCTCAATAGAGTTTAGGTGTAACTCTTTAGGATATGGATTACCTGGAGTAGTGAATCTTGTAAGGGCAAGAGCATCACACTCATATAGGATATGATGAGCTGATTCTACCCCTGCGTGGCATTTCCTACAAATTGGTTCCTGTTTAAAAAGTCCCATTGTATGAAGGTGTTTCCTGAAATGATAGTGCCCAGTAATGAAGCCTACAATTGTTTAAGTCTTCAATCTTGGGAGTCTAAGAATTTCAGATGCAATTTTCTCAGATGAGTTGAAAATCATACTTTTTGCATATTTCTGTCCAGGAGAGTCACGCCAAACTTTGCTCATCTCCTGTTTTTCCAATTTTTGAATGGCCTTCCTTGTAGTCTTCATGTTGATCCCACAAAAGGGTTCCATTCCTATTGGATTGAAAGAGGATCCCTGTTTTGCAAGTTCATCAGCTCTTTCATTACCTTCTATTCCTAAATGCCCTGGCACCCAAATAAGAATAATTTTATTCCCATTTGCCAGTTCCTTAAGGAGATTTTTACATTCCATTACAATTTTTGATTTGACTTGGAATGAGTAGAGAGCCATCAATGCAGCTTGATTGTCGCTGAAAATAAGAATACGCTTACCTTGGTAGCCCTTCTTTAAATTTATCTGCAGACAGTAGGCGATAGCTAGAACCTCCGCCTGAAAGACAGTGGCATGTTCCCCAAGCCCTTTATGAAGAATGAAAGCCACAGACCCCCAGTCCTGAGAGGTTGCCTTTTTTTGATCCATCAGTAAACCAGATAAGATCATTGCTTTTTATTTCAATCGTGCTAATTCCAAATTTTCCATTCTTCTCTGGTAGGAAAAACTACCTCGAATGGTCTTTCAAACACGTATGTTCTTTCCATGCTGTCTGAAGGCATTTGGAGAGTTGGGGGGTTGATTTTTTTGGTAATAGTGGTATGACCTCCAGAAGAGGGCTTATCACACGACTGATTTTGCAATTTCATTCTATATGCAGTTATTCTGGCAGCGCTGTATATGAAGATATCTAGTGGAGTCAGGTCCAGAATTGCCTCTTCTGGTAGGTGCTGTGGACATTGCACCTGTGATACACAAGCAGGCCATTCTTTGCAGACTTCCTAGCTTGTCCTTCATAGTTTTCTGTTCCACCTTACACCACCATATCACAGATGCAAATGTAAAAGTAGGCCTGACAATTGCTGTGTACATCCAAAACATCATTTTTGGCTGTAGACCACAGTTTTTACCAAGCATGCGTCTGCATGCATTTTTGCATTTTTTTTTTTTTTTTTGCCTGATTGATTTTGTAGTCAACATGCTTATTCCAGGTGAGTTTTTGGTCTAGAATTTAGCCCAGAAATTTCACCCCAGAAGCAACGTTGATTTCAACCTCAAAAGGTTTTGGGATAAAGAACCCCTCACTTTTTATTTTTCTTGTGAATGGTATAAGGTTGGTCTTCTGTGGATTTATATCCAGATTCTTTTCCTTACACCATTTGCCTACATAACTTAGAGCATTTTGCATTAGTTGACAAGTTATGTTAAAGTCTTTACCAAGGATGAGTATGACAATATCATCAGCATACCCCTGGGTATAGTAACCTATAGAATTAAGATGTTTTAATAGGCTATTTGCAACCAGATTCCAAAGTAATGGTGATAATACACCTCCTTGCGGACAGCCTCTGGTTGTCTTCTTTTCAAATGTCTCATTGAAGATTTTCATTTGTATAGTTCTATCCGAAAGCAAGGTCCTAGTCCATGAGCAAATTGCATGTTCAATCCCTGTATCCCTTAAGGCATTAAGGATGGATAGATGAGAGGTGTTATCAAATGCACCTTCGATATCTAGGAAAGTGGCTAAGGCAATTTCCTTTCTCTCCAGGGTGTCCTCAATCTTAGATACAAGCTTGGGTAACGCTGTTTCTGTAGATTTGCGAGGTTGGTAGGCAAACTGTAGATTATGCAAGGGACTATTACTACCCAGGTAATCTCTGATGTACCTATCAATGATTTTCTCCATAATTTTGAGAAAGAATGAAGATAAGCTTATTGGCCTAAAAGACTTAGCCTGGTCATAGTTTTTTCCAGGTTTAGGAATGAAAACAATCCTAGTTTTTTGCCATAGCTTTGGAATACATCCCAGTGCTAAGCTAGCTCTGTATATTCTAGTTAGCACAGGGATAATAAGATCCCCTGCCTTCTGGATCATTACAGGCATGATTCCGTCAGGTCCAGGACTCTTGAGAGGTTTGAAGGTGGAAATAGCCCACCTCACTTTATCATGATTGATAATGCTCTTAGCATAGGTCCATTGATTTCTTTGAATTCTTTTTACAGAGCCAATGAAATGCTACCCTTCGTTGCTATCAATATCAATGGCTCCCGGAAAGTGAGTTTTGGCCATAACTTCCATTACTTCTTTTCCGGTACTAGCAAATCTGCCATCCTCATCCTTTAAGGTTCCAACCATTATAGGTTCATCCCTTCTAAGGATTCTTTGGAGTCTAGCTCCTTCAGAGATTGAATTCACCTCTTCACAGAACTTTCTCCAGGATTCTTGTTTGCTTTTCCTAACATTTATGTTATAGTTAGTGAGTGCTCCCTTGTAGTCGTCCTTGTTTCTTTGCTTTGTTAAAAAGTTTTCTAACATTTGCCCTTTCAATTTCCAAAGAGTTATTCCACCAAGGACACTGTAGCTTTGCTCTTTTGGTACGCATTGGGCAATTTTTATTGTATGAGCCTAGAATTTCACTCTGGAGATTTTCTGCTGTGACTTCTAGATCATAATTGTCTCTAATATAATTTCCCCCCAGTTCAGTTAGCCCCATGATATCCTTTTGGAAATTCTTCCAATTGGTCCTCATGGGGTCTCTGAAGCGGCGGTCAATATTTATACTGGAGTTTATTTCAAAGTGGATGTTTTGATGGTCTGAACCTGATGGTCTCCCATCAACTTTCCATTTCGTGATATTTTTACTAATAGCCGGTGTTCTAAAGTAATGCCGATTACTTCAGATCGATTAGAAGTTATAAAAGTCGGATCATTGCCTTTGTTTAAAATATCCAAACCATAGTTAAGAATAAATTCCAAAAGACACTCAGTTCTTTTGTTCGTGTCTGTGCTGCCCCAGACGATATGATGAGAGTTGCAGTCTAGCCCAAGGACTGCCTGCAATTTGTGTTCTGCACAAAACTGCAAGAGTTTGTGCAGTGTTGGATCAGGTGGAGCCTTCTCTTTATAGGGTATGTAGACAGAGCCAAAAACAATTTCTCTATCTTTTCCCTCTATGTTGAGTCTGACTTTCACTGCTGTTAGGTCCCTATGAATAAACTCGGTTAGAGGTAAAACGTCAATATCTTTATATATAAGGATGCAGGCTCTAGCTTCACTGTTAAGATCATAAATGAGCTTACCTTTTGTTCCTTTAAGGCCACTGACTCTACCCCTAACAAGCTAGGGTTCTTGAATCAGGGCCAGGTGAAAATCCTCACCAAGAAAATTCTTAGCGAGGTTTGTGGTGCCACTTCTACTGTGGTGGATGTTGGCTCATCTTGCACTTTATCGATAACATTAGAATTCTTTGATGATCAGATATTGTAGAAAAGATCACTTCATTGAGTTTAACAAATTTTGTAATTTTCATAATAACTAACTATACACGCGTATTAGACTCTGAAATAATAGTATCTTTAAAAAATACAAATTTAAGCACTTAATAATGAAATAAAAAAAATTATATTTGGTACTTACGTATTATGAAGAGTACCAAGATATGTAGCGAAAACTGGGGACCAGAAAAATAATATGAAGACTACCTAATAAAACCTAGAAGTTAGCATGGGTTATTGAGTGCTAAAATAAAGAATATTATGTAAATATCATTTAACTCGTGCTGAAATCACTTATGAAAATTTTTATTTCCAAATATTGCCAAGGTAGTCGTCATAATAAATATTTACCTTATATTTTTGTATAATTTCTCATGTATAATTAAATTTAGGACAGCTATAATTCACATGTTTTGATAAATATTAAATTAAACACTTTTGTATATTAAATGTTAAAAACATTTTGATCCAAAGTTTGCGATTTCATTCAATTTTTCATTTTGCAAAATAAATAAATAAAAAGTTATTTTTACGAGTTTAATGAAAAGAGATTGCAATTATATTAACTATTTAATATGCCTTTATTTTTATCATTTAAAATAATTTAAAAAAATTTATTTAATTAGATGTAATAGTTTGTATGATATCTACCAGACCAAAACCGATGTAGTAAATGATTATAGGAATAACAAAGAAGATAATTAATACTCGAAAAAATGAAATTTTTTCGCTCTACTCAAATTGCATCTGTCATAAAACTCGCTTGAATCTTTAATAAAACTTCTATTCAAGAAGTTTCTGTTATGAATGATGTAATGCGTGAATATGTATGGACTATATGTTGCGGTAAAACCCCATCGAAATTTAGTAAATCTAGCAAGGTCATAAATTCAATCGTAGCTATAGTTGTACATTGAGTGATGGCTGTTACGTTTCTGCTTTCTGCATGCATATCTCGTCGTGATGGATAAGTTCGATTCTACAAATGAATTTAGTGAACTTCTTTTTCAAAGCACTGGTGTTTTCATCTTTTGATTCTGAAAATTAGCATCAAAGACTTTTGTAAAATCATACAATCCGTGAAAATAATAGTTTCATTATATATAATAATTGTTACATATTACTTAAATCAACATTTGGATTAAATATATATTCAGGCTGAGATTAGCATGGGTTATAGAGTGCTAATCTCAGCCTGAACGGTCACTCTTGGCGCGAGTTTTCCACATTTGGCGATAAATAACATTTTCTGGCAATCCAACCAATTCCGACCCAATCGCAGATGAGGGATTCCGACCAATCAGACAATATTTTTCAATATTCTGCTTATTTTTAGACCTCGCTTGTGCAAAATGACGAGATTTTTGACGACTTAAATCTCCAGAATTCAAGCCCATATCATAATTATTCCATGGAGAACTGAAGATCTGATATTCAGTTTAGTACTTGTCTCATGAATATTATTAAATAATATTAGTTTTAACGAAACTAGTTATTATAAAAAACTTCATTTCTGTTCGTAAATGCGAATAGTTATTATATTAACTAATTCTTAAGCAACTCACAGTTTTGAAATTAGTTAAAGAAAAAGTATTATTATTATTTTTTTCTTACAAGTTTATATAAAGTAAGGCTGATAAAAATATCAAATAAAATTCTGATAAGTCATTACATTAATCAAATTGATGTCATTAAAAATTATAATCTGATTATGTAAATAATAAAGTACAAATTTAAATACAATCTTAAAGTTTAAAACTGGAACAAATAAACTATTAAGTTAACAAATAAACTATTAAGTCATAGCTCTTATGGGTTATATTTTTTTACTTGGCTAAAAATCTGCAGTAGATAGCTTTGTGGAAAATTTGTTTGAATTTGAAATGAAGTATTGCATTAAATTTTTAGTTTACATTAAACAGTTTCAATTTTTTATACCTGAATTTATTTTTCTACGATGTAACAATAGCAATAACTGTTTTAATTTCATATTTATTTTTGATTCCAATCAAGAAAAAATTAAGTGATATTATAAACAAATATCTTGTATACATAATTATCAATATTTATATCAAAAAGTTCATCTTTTGATGACCCACAATGATTAATTCCAAAGAAATAGGAAATACATTTCTTCGCTTAAGTGTTTTCATCATTTTAGTCATACTTTTTTCGAGGTGTTAAATAATATGATATTTGTAAATATGATACAACAGATATTTGACTTCTTTCAGAGTTCAAATGTATATCATCTTATTCGATGTGTCAATTACATATATGGCACGTTTTCTAGTATATAGTAAAAGGCAAACTCTATTGTTTGGTTTTAGATCTCGGTATGAATGGCATAGAAATATCATAAGCATTCGGATTTTGACACTTCATTCCACATTACTCTAAAAAAAAAATTTTTTTTTTAATTTCTAAGAATTTTTACTGTAGAAAACATATTTATGATTTTTTTTCTCTTTTTTTTTTTTTGAAAAATGCATGAATTTTGAATTTTTATTTCTCTGCGCAGATTGCTTCGAGAAAGGGACATCCTGTGCCCACGAATCACATGAATTACGCAAGGTAAAGTTTCATTCCTTACTTTTGTAATTAATGAGGTGAAAAAGAAGCAATTTTGTGCCTCAAATTTCCTTTGTTAAATATCCTATAAGTTTGATGTGCTGACGATATGGATATAAATTGATTTCAGGATATTTTAAAATTCTTGCAACAATTTTATGAACAAGTAGTGAATGGAATAAATTTAGAATTGATAATATCTTTGAATTATATTTTACTTTTTCACGTATTGTCCATTGCTACATGTGACACTCCCATTATATGCACCCGAACAATTCCTAACTTATAGAGCAGGGGTGGCCAAACTTTTGGGATCCGGGGTCTACTCCAGATTGAAAAAATCGAAGGCGGTCTACCAATGGCAGAGCTAATTAACGTACATATTTATTTTCGCGTGATAACAAGAAAATATGGTAAATTGTGTAATTTTTCTAAAAAAAACCTTAATCTAACCTTAAACCAAGTTAAACCTTAAATCATAAATCTTTAAATCGTAAATCTTTGCACAGTTTGTTTTGGCTTTTAAAGCGTAGACTGTAGTAAATTTTTATTTTAAATAATTCATTGATTCTGTCATAAGTCATAAATTAAATTGTTAATATCCGAGGTCATTATCGGGATGGTCGCGTGGACTACCTAAAATGTCTTCGCGGTCTACCAGTCGACCGCGGTCGACGTCTTGGCTACTCCTGTTATAGAGACAAGTAGACGGCTTGATGAATACAAGATATCCACTAGTTGTTAAATTGAAATTTATTACTCGGACATTCACTCCTTAATAATTTTCTCTACTTAAAGAAGAGTGCAAAATTATATTTTCTTTTCTTTCAGTAGCTTGGTAGCTCGGAATTGAATCTTACTTCTCCAAAATTTCATATTAAACAGAATTCTCCTTAATTTCATGTCCTTTGCTTTTGGCCGTTCTCTTTTCCGAGAGTCAGATATGATTTGGACATGAAACATTTTTCTCTATATATTTGTAATCATTTCCTCTTTGTTATCAATAATTCTAATTAACTGAACTTCCAAATTTAATCTTTGTTTAGTAATTAAATTAATAATATCTGAGTTCTTATATGGATTCTGTATAATTCAATAGTTATTCTTCTTCTTTATACACCATTTAACTTAAAACTGCTTCTTAAGATTTTTCCTCTAAAAATTTGCCAGGATTTCTTTATCTTTTTCTGTCAATCTCTTCTGCATAAATTAAAACAGATCTTGCTGCACATTTACAAATTATTAGTTCTTGTTCTTTTAATGAAATTAGACTTATATTTCTTTAAACCCAAGATACAAGATACATTAATCAGTATCACCAATTCTGCTATGGATTTCTGCAGATATTAGATTAGATTCATTTTGGGGATTTTAGTTTCCAAAGAAATAAACGTCTGTTTATGTGCTTCTTGTTTTATGGCTATTATATCGATATCATTTGCAAATGCAAGTATCGGTAGATTTGCGAAATATATTTCCGCTTCATACATAGGGGCCTTTACTAATATAATTCGGTTCTTCGCACTAAATGCTAATGCACAATCAAGAGGTTAACTTAATTTACCTAATAATAATGTTTATGCGATATTATATGTATCACAATAACATTTAATGATTAAATTATTATTACTAAATAAGTTATCAGAGGTAAAATATAAAAATCAACTTTCATGAAATATTTATTTGCTGTAAATATGAGAACAAAGAACAACTTTATAATAAAAGTAAATTTAAGCGAGTGCATTAAGAATATATATATATATATATATATATATATATATATATATATATATATATATATATATATATATAACATGGTACATTAAAAAGTTATAACATGGTATATTAAAAAATTTATAACATGGTGCATTAAAAAGTTTAAATTTTTAAATTTACTTTAGAGTCGAATTAAATGAAATTTATGAAATTTTTTAACGTTTGATCGTAACTGTAAAGTCAGAACTTCAGAAAATATTCAACTCATTCTAACGTTTTATGTAAGACTGAGAAACATTAGTTAACAACTTATCAATTTCTGACCGATTTTTTAGACTGCAGAAACAATTGAAATATTTTTCATTGCTTAATATTTAGCTAAAAAGTGCCTACAATCAATTGAAATTTATATTTTTTTCTTTTCTAAAATAATCTTCGATTCTTTGAAAGTCTAAGGTTAGTCTTTTAGGTGTGAAAAAGTATTATCAACTTTTTTTTGACAACATAGGTTAACTATAGTTTTAATTATAAAAGTTTGAATATCGAATCCTTTCGATAATTCTATTTTTTAATTTTTAAAATTCATTCAGTATTCTAAGACAGCTTTTATACATTGTGTTCTGAATGTCTTGATGTGTGATATGTATATGTATAACTGTAACCTTAAATGCCTTTATATATATGTTAGTTATTATACTAAAAGAAACTATATGAATATTTCCATAATTTCTTTTTAATATGTAATTCATATTTTATTTCATTTAAAAAAAATATTAGTCTTGTTAATGATATATGGCAAATACTAAGAAATTTTCATTTTTGTTATTATTTTACAGAAATATTGTTTGAAGACATTAGCCACCAGATACATACCAGTTTTAGAGTAAGTTTTTAGTATTTTAAGAAAAGAAGCATGCAGTTTGGTAAACTTATTTTTTAATTATAATTGCTGCGTAACTACTTATTAGTACATGCAAAAAAAAAAAAAAAAAAAAAAAAAAAAAAAAAGAATTAAATTTTTTTCCCTTTTATAATTGGCGGTTGGGTAACTCAAAATAACAAAATTTGTGTTTTCGAAGTCCATATTGCAAAAATAGAATATCGTTTGACTTTTTTTTTTCCCCACTTCTAATAGTTTCTACACAAGAAGTGAAATTTTCATAATACTCATTTTCAGATTTCCTTAAATGAAATATATAAATAAACTATTTATTAATTACTAATTTATATAGCGTATTTAAGATTTTATCTCTATCAGAATATAACAATGTATCACTTCTAACTATGACCGTTAGCATTGAAAAATGTAACTTATGATGTAATCCTTGTAATCGACTTCGATTTTCTTTTTCTGTGCTTATGTGCCACAAAGTATACATGCTAATATGTCTTTATGTGCCAAATTTTCAAGAGCCAAACTGAAGGGAATGTGATCATTAATGTGGTAAATGATATAAAATAGTTATAGGTGAAGTATCCACTGAGATATGTCGAATTTTTATCGCAAAGATAATGACGTCACTGATTGTTAAATCAAAAGGAACTTTACATTTTTCAATTCGATCGTTCAACTGTTTGTACACAAATGACTCTGTCAACATTATACAAATTTTCATTTATCGAAACTATAATATTAAAAAAAAAAATTTAAAAGCTTTCAAATGGATTTTTTTTTTACCTAAAATGCAAAAAATACAAAATATTTGCTTTAAAATATTTATTTTTAGGAAACATAATTTGAGAAATTCGAATTTTTAATTTACAGATTCTTTAGTAATTTTCTATATTTATTATATAAATTCCTAATGACATACAATTTTCGTTTCATTAAAAGTGTGATCGTGTGTGATACAAAGTAAATTATTTTTTAAAATTTCATCGAAATTAAATAGCTCTTTTCAATTCAATTTTTAAAATTTTCAAAAGCAAACACTTTTTATATTTTGAAAGTTTTGTTTTACATACAAAGCGAGTCATTTATCAAAATAAAAGTATCAAAAAATATCTTAATTGTGATGAAAATATAAAATTTTATTCCGACACTCTAAATGATAAGAAATATTCTTCTCTAAAAGATAACAGTATTTTTTTTTTAATTTGTTCTTTAAATTTATCAAGAACTTAGTTGCCTCATAATATTTGTATTTAATAAGACAAATAACAAAAGTATTTTTCTAATAATTTATTACCTTCGCTCTAAGGCAGTATATTCATTGAGAAAAAAAATTTATTTAAGTAATCATTACTTTCTTAAATTAACTTATAATAAAATTTTCTTACTGCAATATTTCTCTGGTTTATTTAATTTTTTCATTTTCTATAACATAATTTACAATTATAATTCCCTAAACATTATTCATTCTTTAAATTTATAATATTCTAATTTATTCGTTAAGCATTGTTTCTATACTTCTAACTGCGTTTTGTTTTTAATTTCACAATCATTTCCCCTTTATTTTCCCGCCCTTAGGAAAAAATTCGAAATAAGATCTTTTATTATATGTTTTGTAAGCCTATTTAATATTAATTTCTTTCACACGTTTATTAAATTTACATATTTATTCATTCATTATTATAGTCAATCCTTTAAATTCTAAGATTTTAAGATTACTGTATTCAATTCCCTTAGAATTTGCTGTACGTATTGAAACGCTCCTGTACCATCTTAAACCTTGACGAAAAATATTTTTCCTTTTAATTTATAATTTTTTCTTTGTTTCAATTATAATTTGTTTTTATATTAATTTTTAAATAAATATGCAAATAATATGTATGTGTGTACGTAATGTATATTTATATAAAATAAGATAATGATTAATTGTACTGACGAGTCTGCGTATTTATATTTTTATCGCGGTATGACCGTAAGATCTATTTGTCTCGTCATTAGAAAACAAAATAACTGCCTGGACAGTAACAACTTTCTAAAATTGTTTTCATTTATGTTTTATTTTTAGGGATCGATTTATTCATTTTCGTATGTTAAATTATAGTTTAAGTTAACTTTTTAAACACATTCATAGAATTTTATAAACGTAATAAGTAGCATCGCAATATTAATTTGTTTTCTTGACAAACTACATACGCTTTTAAAATTATTTCAGAAAAGCACAAAGCAGAAATCTGGACATTTTAAAATTGAGCCCAGAAGAAAGAATTCAGTGGCCGAATATTTCTAAGAACCAGTGTAAGTAAATGCATAAACTATATGGCTTTTAAAGTAATTATTATCAGGAGTTTAACAGAAAATCGTTAAGTTGATGACACTAAAAGTCCTTTGCGCGTATATTGAAAGCTTCCAATACAAGCTTATTTTAAAAATATAAATTTATCTTTTCTTATTTTTGATATATATATATCGACATATTTCAATTAAATATTGTACAGTTTAAAATGAAAATTTAAATAAAAAACAACCAATTGAAATTATTTTATGACTAGCGCTTTAGAATTTGTCTTGAAGAACCATTCTCTACAAATAATCAAATGGCAATAATTACTTAACAGTTTTATTTCTATAACTCACCATGAATCAGGTTTGATAACTTTAGGTTTAAAATCAGGTTTGTTTACATTAGCGTCTAATATGTTTTGTTTGGCAAGTGTATAGTAA